>JAVLVB010000440.1:191974-194984 GCA_032876305.1 Orestias chungarensis | reverse complement strand
CTGTATATTTATATATATATATATATATATATATATATATATATATATATATATATATATATATATATATATATATATATATATATATATATATATATATATATATATATATGTATATATACAAGAAGATATACTGAATATTTTGTTTGTTGGAGGAGTTTTTTTTTTTTGTAAAACAGCAGTTTTCAGAATAACAGTACAATAAGAAAAAACGGTTTGCTTTGTTGGTTTTCATATCTTTAAGCTTTGGATATTTTAAGCATCCAAAACAAACAGGGAAACTGGAAAGAGTTGATGAGTTGGCTATAGGTCACCCAGAGTTCTGGAGTCTTTGGTGTGCACTCTTCTCATGTGCTCACCTCAGTCTCTGTGTAGCTTGGGACTGTCATAGCTTTTAAAGGCTCAAACCATTTTTCGTGTTGATTTAACCATATTTTATGGGTCATTAGCTTGTAATGATTACAAATTCTCCACTTTATGACGAGTCCACATGATTTTTTTAGTTTAGTTCCTCATACATTAGGGCATACATGCTTCCCATTGCAATCTGTCTACCATGCTTGATATGAGCGTGAAGTGCTTTTACAGCCATCCTTTGATTTATGCCAGGCGAACATTTGGTCTTATGTCTTATTTCTATTTGAACAAAACACGTTTTAGGGGGTTATATATGTGATGGCATGAGAATAAAAGAAGTTTTCTGGCACTTCCCCCCAAAAGAAACAGGGGAGTTTTGGACACTTGGTTACCCAAAAACTTAAGACTTATGCTGCAGTTATTCCAGATGAGCTTTTGAGATTCATTTTACCACTGCCATGGCTGACCTCTATTAGCTACTACATATGATGTGATTAGTGAAAGAAGACATTAACTACATTTTTCAGTTAAAGGTAGGTGCATATGGTTGAGGTTTATGTTGCAAAAGGTAGACTATTGCATTGGTTGTGTAATTTAAAAGTTCCTCTAAACTTTACCATTAAGACATGGAAAAAAAATGGTTCCCAATGGTCAGTTTTCATGTTAGAAAGAAATCCTGTGTTTTTGCTGAGAAAAAAACAACAACTTATAGACGGTTTTCTAATTAAATCGACATCAACTTGTGTTTTGTCTACAAATATATCCTAAAGAATTTGGAGCTGGCAGCAATTTTGCCCGACTACAAAGTGGAGGATGAAATGACCTGATATGCTGGTAGACACAATACAGAAATCCAAAACTGTAAAAAAAACAAACAAACAAACAAACAAACAAACCTGAGGAGAACATGTGAACAAAAAAGCTTTTACATCAGAGGGAAATTCTGTTGTGTTGTCACAAGTCTTGTTTGAACAAGCTTCTTGCAAAAGATTGCACACGCTACAAACTTTTTCACATTTTGCCACCAGTGTGTCTTTGCGAGTTGTTGGGATTATATGCAATCGCGCACCTACCCAAAGTTGTGGGTAGAAGTGGATGTTAGTTAGGATGTAAGTTGTTGCAAATGAAAAGCTTCCATGTGTGTCATGCATTCCTGTTCTGCACTTCTAAGTGAATGCTTTGTAGATACATATAACTACAGCTGTCATTTATCGGCCTATCGAGCGCAACGAAATAGATGTTATATTGCCTTTTCAATACTATTCTATTCCTAGGCAGACTGGGGGGAGACTATCTGTAAATTAATTCTAACACATGGATTTATTTGATCGAGGCCATTGCCCCTCTGGCTTTATGTTTAAGGCTGTTGTTCTTCTGGAGAACAAATCTATAGCTAAGTGCCAATTCTTTTGCAGACTATCAAATTTTTCTCAGCATTTCTTTAGTGTTTTTAATGCATCAATATTGTAACAAATGATCAGCATGATGCTGTCAATGCTACATTATTTTTTTTTATTTGCTAGAAAAGGGGTTTAGAGAGCACACAAAGCTTTTTGCAGAAAAAAGATAAAATGTAGGTGTAATTTGACCAGTGCACCTTCTCCTGAGACCCCTAGGTGAACTGTGTGTACTTAAGTAGTAGCTGGTGTCAATAGGTTCTCCCAACAGAACCTTGGATTTGTGTGGCTCCTCGTAAAACACCAGGCGGTTCTTGGCTGCCCCTTTAATTAATGCTCTCTAGTTTCCATTTTCAAACAATGTATTGAAAACTAGATTTATGAGATTTTCTACACTTTGTGATACTATTTAGTAATCTAACCTTACATGCTTTTGTTCCTTACGGGGGGCTGTTTGTTCCCTAATGTTCTCTGACAAAACTCTGACGCCTTCAGAGAGCAGCCGAATGTATACTGAGTTTAGATGCCACTAAACACTCGGGTGGAATCTAAGAGTTACATGCATTTTGAGACCAAGCTCTCAGTTTGGTCTCAAAATGCATGTAACTCTTATTAGATTTGTAAAAACATAGAATTTCCCTTTAACGGTTTTGCATTACTTTGTGTTACCTAAAGTTGCCAGTAAAATACATTGAGGTTTAGCGACAAAGAAATAAATAAAAAAAGTTCAAGAGGTGTGGATATTTTTGCAAAGCAATGTTCAACAGGTTCAGCTACTGCTACTATGTTTGCATTCAAGACTAAACGGCACTAACAAATGGCAACAGAAAGGCTGAGATGTTTTTTTGTTAAGATTTTTAAGCAAGTAGGTTTCAATGGTCAGATGCTTGATGTTGTAACTGCATCATGGAAAAAACACATTTTCTGAGGTTCTGGTTAAGAAAGTCTTGTGAGATGAGTCGGTACAGGAAGAAAAGACAGACCACACATAGGTGAAAGCAGACACGGCTGCCCGCTGAAAAAACACACACACACACACACACACACACACACACACACACACACACACACACACACACACACACACACACACACACACACACACACACACACACACACACACACACACACACACACACACACACACACACACAGATACAGGTTTAGGTTTAGGTTTGTGGTAACAACATGTCGCACTGCATCTTGTATACCTTTCACAGTCTACTTTCAAAGGTGTTTTTGCACCTGCTTTAGCT
>JAVLVB010000440.1:174474-186974 GCA_032876305.1 Orestias chungarensis | reverse complement strand
CTGTTCATTCTTCTGTTTAATTTCAATTTTTCAATGTTAATTGTTTCTTACAACAGATTTTACAGGATGTTATAACAATGAGTTTAGAACCGGTCAAGTACTTTATGAAAGTATTTATTGTAGCAGTAGCTTGTGCTACACTTGTGCTATGTTGAACAGTCAAGATTGACGACACAGCTCTCTTGACATCAGGAAAGTTTAGTCTTGAAACAGCGGTGCTCAAAATACTCTACAAAAGCAGATTAGTTGACTACAATCAGCTCATGTTCTCATAGCATCGACACAAAAAAGACGAAGAGTATGATCATTATATGTATCCTTACATCTAAAGTTACGCCTGAGAACATAAGGCAGGTAGTGTGACATTTATAGAACTATTAAACAAGCACAACGGTTACAGTGAAGTCCAAAAAGATTCATACCTTTGACGGACTTCGATTTAAAACATTTTGTTTGACCAAGACGTTTGTTTTAGAGGGAAATGAAAAAGGTATCTCCTGAAATGTAATAAAAAAATATTTACATCTCTAAAATTAGATATGAGTGACCAGCATTTTGAATGTCTTAACTGATTTTATGAAGATTTGTTTTTGGCTTGGGTTTTTTGAGGTTGGAAAGGCCTATTGCCATCACCCTAATCTTTGGCTAACTTTAAACATTCTCAATCCAATTCTAGTCGGGACTCTGATTGAATGGTTTAAGAATGTTAATATTACCTGAGTATTAGTTTGTTGTCACATCCAGAGGTGGTTATTGGGGGTCTGGCTAAATGCAAATGTGTTAAAGTGTGGACACATAAAACTACTCTGTTTAACTCACATGTAGCACATACACCACAGATTCTTCTTTCCATATATCTGAAACCATAGACGCTCTAGCTTAGCGTCTATGGTTAAAGGTGCTCCCAGCCTTTTTCATTGTAAGAATACTGTTGAGTTTTAAAGTTTTTAGATGAATTAAAATACTAATCCCTATCTTATTAGCCATTCATTTCACCTGTTCTGTTTCTGCTAAATCTAACCAGCCTTCATTCCTCCACCTGCATGCTGACAGTGCCAGATTATTGAAAGCTTTACCATGAGTGAAAGATTTCCCCGTTTTGATTTATCTGTCTTGCCTGAATGTCTGAACTTCTTGCTTGGTTTTGAAGTTTCTGAACAAACGACTTTTCTGTTTTTAGACCTTAGCTTTTTGTCTAACCCACGGATCTGTCTACTGCCAGTGACTTCATGGTACTGACCCTTGTTCTGTCATTGGTTTCCGATCTTGATTATATCAATAAAATAATTTCAACTTTTCATTACGCTGTGTAAGTCAGAGTCATAACAAGTATACTGCCTTTTTGTTTAGATTGTTTTTTTTGTTGCATTAAACACTTATAACAATCTTAAAGCTACTAACTATATTTTCTGACAGTCATCATATTGGTAATAGACTTAGTTGTAAGTGTATTTGTTAGGATGCGAAGTTGTAAGTAAAGCTCACGGCTCGTCATTTAAAGAATAATTCCCTTAAGTCTATGAGTACCAAACACTGCTGCTTTGAAAATAATTGGTCTGTTTGAAGTCGCTATACACAGACGTTAAGTGGTTGGATGAACAACTTAATAGAATTGAAGAACTAGTATTAAACACGCAAAAAATAAACTGTTAAAGTTTGTCAACTGTGTAGGGATTTAGGTAATTAGCCTGATGTGGTGGATTTCCACTTTGATTTGCACTTTGCGTCCAAATATGTTCAGTATTTGATTAAAGCTTAATACTCAAATAATAAAGACATAAAATTACCCACAAAGAGAAATAGATTTTTGTTTTTTAGATACCTCAAGCATGTTACCCTAGAAATAGAGTAAATTATACCTAAATTGTGACGATAGGAGACGCTGTTGCTCCTAATAAAATACCTTTGAAAATCATTAAAAAGTCTTGTTGTTTGCCCTTGGAACTACCAGGTTTATGTCCTAGCTGATCAAATAAAGTCTGTAACACCTCCTAGGAAAGAAGTGTACAATATAAAAAAATCTCTCAGCACTAATTATTTATGTTTTTTGAAAAGTATCAAATTTTCCCTTTTCACTTTGGTGCAAGCCAGGAACAGCAAAGGTGGAAAAAGGTACCTGAGATCTAAATTAGTGGCAGCAGCATCCTGTTGACTGGAGGCTTTTCGTCAGCAAAGACAACAGAAGCTGGCAGCTGTTGATGGGCAGATAGAGGGAGCTGCATTCTTAAAGAAAACCTGGTAGAGGCTTAAGGAGACTTGAAAATGGTGTAGAGGTTCACCTTCCAGCAAGAAGGCAAGTCTAACCAAGCATTCAGAGCTCTACGATTTAGTTCAAATCACATACGGTTCAGTCAAAGTCCACATCACTCCTGCCATTGATTCTCAAAGGAACAATGTTGGTCAGCAGGAAAACAGAGGGACAAACTTTTGTACCTGTGCTTGTACAAAGCAGCGATACTGGGTAAACAGGAGGCTGCACAGTAGAAGACCATCACACAAACATTTCTAAAGGGCTGCATGTTTTAACCCTCAATTGCGGGTTCACTTTTTAATTGATCCTCTTAATTTGCTGCCTCGGAGCTTTAAAGAAACAATAAATAAATTATCAAATAACTGGACAGGACAAATTGTATTGTCCTTAGAAATTTTTTAGAAATTATGATTTTAGCACTTTGATAGTTTGGTAAAAAATGTAAAAAAAAAAAAAAAAATCAAACAAATTGTAACAAAATAAAATAAATAAACAGACTTGGTTTATTAACTACCCCCCCCCCCCTTTTTTTTAGAAGTATTATATTATATTATATTATATTATATTATATTATATTATATTATACAGGCAAATGTGGTAGGTTATAAGATATTGGGTAATAATGTGAAAGTGAATAGTTATGGAGACATCTAACTTCCTTCCAGGCGACAGTCACGGTGACAAACCTCTGACGCATCTGCCTCCAGATCCCTCCCAGCTGGATTTCTCCTAATCCCACAACATTCCCAGAAGAAAGAGATCTTATCCTGGTTTGTTTCGCAAACAATTTCCGTATCTTTGAGGTGAATCAGTAGCAACAACAGGTCGGGGCCGGCCCGGCGGAACATGATGAATGAATGAGTAAAAACTATCAAACTCTGACTGCGCGTCAGCGCCTTCCTCTGGAGCGCATAAAACGCGTAGCTGCCTTCTTGGTTTTACGCACAAGTGGTCCTCACTGCTAAAGGAAGGGCGTTATTATAATTGATTGTTTTCACGCTGAAGCTTCAAACCCGAAGTTATGCTGGACATGTTTGCGACTCAGAGAGCAGCTCTGAACGCACCGAACGCGGAGCTCCAGCTCAAAGTACCCGACAAAAAGGTGAGCCTGAACCCGGCTGGGATGAGGATGGACGGCGGGGAGAAGCTCCTCCGGATAACCGAGCCTGCTCTGTCCAAAAAGAGGTGTCTCGTGGGATTAGACCTTCTCTGCCTCTTCCTTGGTAAATATGGTCTCTAAACTTTCAGCGCTGAACTTTAACCTTCATGCAGTAAAAATACCTTATTAGACATCAAACACACAACCCTTGTGTGATGTTTATTTGATATTCTATACAAGTATAGCACACAAATAAGCGTGCGATGTGCGTTTGTGCACTAAATAAAACAATAAACAATTGAAACAAGTCCTTTTGAAACTTCACGTGTTACAGAAAACAATCTCTAGCATTATCCCTGATCCATTTCTAACACTTGTAATATTCTTTCTCTCTGTCGTCATTATAGCATTTTTTTTGCCCTCACCTGTTCCAAAACCTGCTGCTTTCTTTTTTGTGTGTGTTAAAACGATTTGAGTTCAACTATTTCCTTCCCCCCTTTTTAACTTCCCCTCATCTTAACTTCTACTCTGCTTCATTTCTATTCCTTCCCTTTTAGATAACAGGAGGCTGAAACTGTCATTGTGTTAAACTGTCATAATATGAGCCAGAGGGGCCACAGGGTTTTGCACTGCCCCTCATCCACTTCTTGCTGTACACTGCTACTCATCTGTTAAAAGATGGCTATCGCACTTTTATAAGGAGGGGACTTGAACTGTTATATCTGAAGCATTATCAGAATAACATAAAAACATACCTAGACAGTCCGGGTTTGGATACCGTTTGGGTCATGTACATACATGACCCAAAGGGTATCCAAACCTGAGAGGATTCATAAAATTGCTTATATAAGAATGAGAGCAGCATTTTTAAAGTAAGAGGTTATAAAAAAAAACATTTTCAAATTAAAATCTCTATTTTTTTGTTCTACAAATGAGTGTAGAATATTTCAGTCCACAGACCTAATGTTAAAACTCTGCTTCAACTAGTGCAATACCATATTCATGAATCTCGATCGAATGCAGCCACAACTGATTAAAATTCTCTGACATAGCCCTTTAGTTTAGCTTCAATGAAATGCATTTTAAATTTATTTAGGGAAAGTTCTTACTCCATCTGCATGCAAAACCCTTCATGTGACTTACTGAGTTCTCTGTACCAGCTGGTCTGTGCATTACCTAGGGATTTCTGCTCTTTCCATGACAACATCCCAGTTCCCAGGGTAGAGGAAAGTCTGGGGGGAGGTAGGTTTTGAATAAATACATTTAAGATTGATGAGAACTGCATGTCTGAACATGTACATGTGTGCACGGCCTTTAATTACTGACCTATGCACGAATGAAAAATAAGGACCGATTTGCTTGAATAGATTTGATATGTTCAGAAGAGAGGGAACCCAGCACAAAGTCTTTGTATCTCTTTTTCAATCTCTCCACTCCCTGTTTTGTTCTGTGTGTGCATGCATGCAAAGCAGAAGCAGGATCGTACAGTTAGAGAGAAGCAGAGACAGTGTGAAGCTGGTTCCTTCTCTCCTCTGCTGCTCCATTTACTCTTTGTTTTGTTGGGAAGAATCAAACTGCAGTCACAAACAACTCCCCCTCCTCCTTCTCACTAACAGAAACATTCGTCGCACACATGCGCAGTGGGAACTGGGTCTTTGTGCGTGCTCTGCCCTGCTGCACTCCTTTCTCTCCAGTTTCAGTGGATACAGCCTGTATATTCATTCAGGGAACAGAAGATCTTTGCTGCTCTTCTGTGCAGGCTCTTACTTCCCAGCGGAGGAGTTTTATGACCTCCACATTGCTGGTTATTATTTTCCTGTAAACATAATCCACATTTGACCTTTTCTTCTTTCCTAGGTCCCCTATGCTACAGTGCGTGCACGATTAGCTTTGACTTTTGTTTTGACATTACGTGTTTAGAGACTGTCAAAAAAATGCCTGCTATGGAAATATCAAAGACAATATATTTATGTACTTAAAAACCTTTTGGCTTGTCTTTTTTATTTTAATAGTTTTCATGTTAATAGCCTGTTATATTTGGTTTACAGTCACAAATATTAATAATACAAATTTCTTAATATCTTTCATTTCATTTTCATTACATTTCATTCTCCGGTATGTTTTAAATTAATGAATATTAGGTCAAACTATTGTAAATACATGTTGTGTTCACATAATATAGGTTAACAGCCAAAGAATGTATTCTAACTGGTAAGTTAAGACACGTTAATATCCAGGCCTACTGGAAAAGTGTAGTTTGTCCCCTGTTTTTAAAGATGAATAGTTTAGAAAAAGTCACTACGCTGAATTTCAAACAATTATATGATGTGCGGTCCAATTTGGTCCAAAACATGTAAGTGAACTGGCAAAGGTGATGGGGTAAAATGAAAAGACTAAGCAATAGACTAAATAGACTAAAAATGACAGTTTTTTATAAGTTAGCCTTAAAAATGGCAGCATTTCAAATTGTAATAAAAATCACAAATATAACAAACAGTAATTCATTCACCACAGTAATAATGTAGCAACATTTGCCTGACATGAATATTTTTATTGGGCTGGAAATAAAGGATCACTTAACATGTTGTTTCTATATTCTGTCCAACATCAAATCCATTGGTAAAACCACAGCAACGGCAACGTTTTAGACATAATTTTCATCACACATCAGAAGTGTTGACACCTCTGCTGTCCAGTTCCCCGTTCTACACGGATTTTGACATTTATTTCGAAAAACAAAAAGGAACACAAAAGTCTTTACAGGTGATGTTCCCTTCATTTTTTTTTCACCTCTTCTCTGTCCAAACAGCATCCATTCCTTTCTTAGTGTGCGAGCTGAAGGCAGTGAGCCCTAACAAACGGGGCTTCATATGTGGAGACCCCAGCATCACCTACCCTTATCTACACAATGAAGCCATACCAGATATGCTTCTCATCGCAGGTGGAATCCTTATCACAGGACTTGCAGTGAGTGTTCAAAATTTTTTCACCACTGCAGCTCTTTACTTCTTTTTTTTAATATCATTTCTCATTTCCTTCGTTGTTTTTTTCCCCAACCTTCAGATTGCACTTGGAGAATGTTACAGGGTGCGTTTCAGGAGCGTAAGCTCAAAATGCTTCGTGAGGAACCTGTACGTTTCCTGCCTGTACAAGGAGTTGGGTTCATTCCTGTTTGGCTGCTGCGTCGGCCAGTCGCTCACTAACATGGCCAAGCTCAGTGTGGGGCGTCTGCGACCTCACTTCATGTCTGTGTGCGGTATCACCTATGCATCACTCAACTGCACACCAGGAACCTACTGGCCGGCTCACCATGTGACCTGTCGTAACCACAGATTAGAGGAAGAGGCCAGGTGGGAACCTGAGTTATTATTAGTGTATCCAAGGCTAGAAGTTCATGTGTTTCAGTAGTTCAACTTCAAGCAAGGTTTAACAAATCTACTATAGCAACTCATCCGCAGAGCCATACAACAATGTGCTGATACAATAATTCATGTAAATTAATTTCATCAGATGGTTAAGTATCTATGTCGTGTGAACCTAACATCTTGAACTGAATTACTGAAACAAATGAACTTCTTAATAGTATTCTAATTTATTTAGATTCACCTGTAAAGGGAGATAATGTGTTTTTATGAAATTTTCTATGCAGTGTGTCTCAGGTATTTATGTTCACACTAATTTTTATTTTTTCCTTTATTTTTCTAGGAAGTCCTTCTTCTCCGGCCATGCTTCTTTTGCGATGTACGCGCTGCTCTATTTAGTGGTGAGTATGAATATAATATCTTTTATAGCAGAATGTTTTTAGTAACTTTATAGATACAGATGGAAAATAATTTCAAAAACATATTATTTGTTTTTAAGTCTTTAGTTAAATGTTCTTATCTATTAAAATCAGGGGCCAGGGCTAGAAAATCCACGGAAATATAAATATAATATATACAAAAATACAATACAAACAACGAGTGATTTGATTTGTTTTTCTAAGATTTTAAAGATTTTAAAGTGAATTCAAGTTTTAATAAATGGTCTCTATATTTTACTTCCAAATTTAACCATTTCTGTAAGATACTGATACAGTAGAATGGAAATAAAACCACTAATAATTGTATTAAACTGCCTGAAATATATATTGAAATTTTAAATGAATGTGCTGTATTACCTAAATCATTAAGAATCAGGGGCACGGCTATGGGTTAATTGAGTTATACTGTATACATTTTTAATGACCAGAAAAAACATAGTGGTGACTGGAGGTAATGCTTACTTTTGTCTCTCTATTCAACTTAACGTAAATAACAATCAATCAATCAAATCAATCAAAAATACTTTATTTATCCTAAAGGGAACTTAAATTAAACCTGTTAAAACTCAGGGTATAATCCCAGTTTCTGGCTTCACCACAAACACATATTTTTATTTGATGAATATTTAATAGTATTGCCACACTCTTAGTTCTCCTCGTTTCACACTAACAACAATCTCACTGACTAAAAAAACGTATAGATTTTTAAAAATTTCCAGTTACAATCATTGTTGAAAATTCTTGAAGCGTTGATGTATTGTCAGTCCAGTTAGCAACAAAAAGTGAAAGAATGAGAGACGAAAGGGTCTAAAGGAGACGAGGCAAACAAAGACTGCTTTGTTTCACTGTGGGAGGAGTGTTACCATCGCCTCATAGCTCTACTGTATTGTGTGAAAGTGTTTGTGTGTGTGTTGGGAGGGGGGGGGATGCTTTTTATTAAAAAATAACTGATTTAAATAAAAAGCTAACTTAAACTCTTCCTAAACTAGACAAACACACATTTTCAAATTTAGATTAAGGCTTAACCTTGACATTGACAATTTTGCACGTAACACTGTCCAACATACTGTCC
The DNA here is from genome assembly GCA_032876305.1 of Orestias chungarensis. NCBI lineage: Eukaryota > Metazoa > Chordata > Actinopteri > Cyprinodontiformes > Cyprinodontidae > Orestias > Orestias chungarensis. The sequence continues at coordinate 178,750 of JAVLVB010000440.1, read as the reverse complement.
TCGCTGACAATAAGGCCTGTGTGATGTAAATATCATCATTTCTACACGGCTACCCTGGACTCTCGGTGCTGACTGTGAGCTCTCACTGTGAAATTTCGTTCTCTCCGTCACCGAGGGAGCGCGAGTGCTCAAAACTCAGACGACAAGCATTAGAAAAACACTTTTATTTCAGGTGTGTGAGGCTCACTGTTTTCTGCACGTAACTTGAAACTGCCTCAATTTCCTGATAACAATCACATTCCTGTTGTTTTATTGCTCTCTTCTGTGTAAACAGTTGTAAAATGAGTACATTAACCCACTATATAGAGACGGCAGTTGAGGTCTTAACCCAGAATTATATTTTGTTTTTTACAGTAAACCCTACAAGAGCTTCTGGAGGAGAGTTTTTACTTTCCTTTTTTTTTTGTGAATGTTGGTAAACCAACTTCTTTCTTACTCTGAAAAACTCACTTAGTAAGAGCATGCAAGGGGACAAATTACAGATGTCCCTAGTGCTGAAATATTGTTTTATAATATTTGTCTCATGGAAACTTTCAAAAAACATTTAATCAGTCCAAAAATAACTTTTATTAAGAGATGTAGTCCTAATTAAAAGTGTTTTGTTGCAGACGAGACACAGATGAACGTACCACCCTAGAAATCATGTCAAAATGTTTGCTTTCAATTATTACCACAAGTATATCCTTTCAATTCTTTTAGTTTGTGGCAGAGCCTTGAAAATAATCTGACCCACATATAACATTTTTTTTTCTATAACAATTGAACATTTTGGCTAACAAAATAAATCTAACTGGCATTTTAAGTAATGGCAAGTAGAAAGAAAAAAAACATGAAGTGCCTTTTTCAATGTAATTCACCTAAGAAAATACAGTAAGCTTTAAAAAAAAGAAATGTAATTCTTTTCCTTTGTTACCACGATTAGTAGCTGAAGCCAAATAAGAAACTTTTTACTCATACTATATATTTCTCTAGTGTTTTCCAGCACATTCAAAAAAACAAAAAAATCCTTGTTGTTTCCAGTTTTACCTGCAGGCTCGGCTGACATGGCGAGGGGCTCGGGTGCTGAGGCCGCTCCTGCAGTTCTTCTTGGTCCTCCTGGCGGTTTACACGGGCCTGACCCGCATCTCGGAATACAGGCACCACCCGTCAGATGTGCTAACAGGATACATACACGGCGCTCTCACCGCTTACTGGGTGGTGAGTATGCCTTACTGTTTTTTCTTTTTGGTTCATCAGAGCCTGCCTAGGTGTCAGAGTCTGCTCATGTCTCAAGTTGTGTTTGTGTTTGACTTTTCCCCTCAGGCCTTCTACATCTCGCCAATGTTTAAAAGCCGTAGCTCAGACCTGTCTGCAGTTGAGACACCAGACAGCCCTTTGTCTTCCCAACACACTGTCTGCTGAATCACAGAACCAAGGCAGACCTCAGATCTTAGGAATGGTTGGCAATTTCCTCTGAAATAAAACGACATACCTCTGTATGCTGACAGGGAGCCCAGAAACGACTTTCTGAGACAATCTCTGCTGCTCATAAAAATACAAAAGAAAAAAAAATAGAAGTGATTGAGATTAAGGAAGGGAAAGAGACTGAAAACTGTGTCTGTTTTGTAAACAGCCTGAGCACTTTAACCTTTTTTATTTGTGACTGGTCACATCCGTCTCACCTGTGAGATGAGACTGAAAACGGAGACCGCCATAACTATGCACCATATCAATATTTTTAGAGCACAACTAATAAGGTCAAAGCACTTTTCATTTCCGTGTTAGTGTTATTTTCATGCCGCACCGAATAGAATGTAATTTATTTTTTACAAACATAGAGGTTATAACAGTTTTTGAAATAGTTTTGTACGTTGCTGAATGTATGCACTCATTCTCTTCATGTGTTTTGCCAGAAAATGTAATAGGATTTTTTTTTCACATGTTTGTTGTGTCGTATGATGACAAAATATTACTAATAGAATGTTAACACATAATAGGATATTTAAAATGCTCATTTTTAATTTACACGCATGAGAGCCTGTGATCCGGTGTTGTCAAAAATAAAATGTTTTATGAATATTTTGTTTGCTTTAATGTTGTCAATTTTTTTATTTTTTATTATTTGCTCTTGAAAATATCTACACAAGCCTATTTGCATGTGTGCTATGTGACTCAAACAGTTATTTATGTTTCCAATAGTCAAACCAGGGCCTAATGATTGTTACCAAAGTAGAGGTTTAGCAGTTTGTAAAATATTTTATTTATGAAGGCTTTTTGTCTGTGTTCATTGTGATTTATTCTTTCTGTATCACACATCAAGTGGGTCATTGAGGCACTGCAGCGTCCTCTTGGCTTGGGTTTGAATCTCCCAGTGATCCTTGGTGTTAAGTCACGAGGGGCTTCATGCACCTTGTGGGGTCACCCATGGCAAACAGTTCCCAGTAGGCGAGCTGGTGAGTTGTCCCTATTGAGTGGCGCTGAGAAGGAGTTGTCAAACTTGTTGTCCTGCATTTCGGTGTCTATATGTAACCTACTAGAGAAAACATCCTCGTTTCTCTCCTTTTATTTGTATCCATCCATCCATCCATGGATTCTCTCTGGATAGAGCCTGTAACCTGAGTTGAACTAAACCTCCATTGAAGAACTTCATTCTTCTCTCGAGTGTGAACTACCATGTGGTAAAAACACAAATCATTCCACGGAAAAATTAACAGGACATTTTGGCTTGACTGACAACTAAAAAGGACACACTGAAATATTGAGCTCAATAGGACTGGGGTTTTGTTTTCCATATGTTGGCTTGTTGTTTTTGTTATTATACTTGTTACTTGTTTAATATTTACTTCCTTTTAAGAATTAATAACACATTTTGCTCAATTGCAATCTGTTTTATTTTCCACTCACCTTGGTTTCTACTGTAATCCAGTCTAACCAAGCAACTGGTCCATAGGTTTTGAATTATCCTAAATTATTTACCGTGTGAGGGATTACAAATGCGTTAGGACAGGGGAGTGGCCTCCTTCCGCCTTAATGTGGGCGGATGGGTGCTGACTGCTGTTTGTGATTATATCCCAAACAATAGTTTGGTTTTTTCACTCTTTTTGGAGTCTTTGGAGGGGGTTCAGGTGAGGGCTCCTTCTGATTCTTTTGTTCTGCTGGGGGATGTCAACCCTCATGTGGGCAATTACAGTGAGACTTGGAGACCTGAGTGGTGTTTTGTTATCACGTTCTTATGCTCGTTATATATTGACCATGACTAGCATGGAACACCATGTCAAACATTAGGGTATCAATATGTATGAAGAAATGGGTAGAGTGCTTTCTTCAAGACAGTGATTAGGTCCTGCCCCAAGTGCAGGAGTTTTAGTTACTTGGGGTCTAGTTAATGCATGAGGGCTCATTAGTCATTAGTAGTCACATGATTTAAGGAAGAAAAGAAAGGAAAAAGATCAAGGACTCAACTGACCGGAAGGAGTTTCATGCAGGCTAAGAGTAGAGTCGCTGTTCTTACACAAGGGCCAGTAGAGGTGGTTTTGGCATCTGGTTAGTATGCCCCAAGGAGCCTAGAAGGAAGACCCAGGACACAATGGAGGGACTATATTTTTAAGATAAATTGGTGGACTCAGATATAATCCCTCTGGAAAGGTTGGGCTAAGTGGCTGGGAAGGGGGAACTCTGGGTCTTGCTTCAACATTCAACCGCAAATGAGTAGAAATGACAGATTGATAAATATTGGTGAGATTTACAGAACAAAGAAAAAAAAACACCAATCGTTCAATCGTTTTTAATCATTCTAATAAAAAAGCTGAACTGAAGCATTCTTCTCTGCAACCTTGGTTTTTGCCATTAATAGTTCACAGTCTTTTGTATTTATTCGCAAGTTTGAATTCCCCTTAAAAAGCATTTCAGCATGTTACATTTTTAGTTTTAGCAAATATTGTGACAAGGAAAATATTTTATATAATCCTGTATAGGCTCAAATAACTACGTTATTAGGCTCAACACTGAGTTTCAATAAGCTTTGAAATCTTATCTTAGTATTTTCTTTAATTACTAGATATGCAAACGTTTTAGATATATAAAATAGTAATGCATGAGTACAAATGTAATGAAATATAGTTCAGAATAATTTTTCACGGTCACTCTGTTACTGTGTGTGTTGTTCTTATGGTAATTGTTTCATTGTGTGATTGTTTGCATTATTTTAATAATTTGTCTTCACAAATTATTCATCTGCACTTGATCATCGTTCTGTTCATCTCCTCCTGTTTCCTCTGGCTTTATGTTATCTTACACA
>JAVLVB010000440.1:150464-174374 GCA_032876305.1 Orestias chungarensis | reverse complement strand
TATATATATATATATATATATATATATATATATATATATATATATATATATATATATATATATATATATAAACCTAAACAAAATGTATATGACAACAGATTAAAGTAAAAACAGAACATAGAAAAACAACAAAGTAAAACAAATCTTTATTTGATCAAGAAGTAATACAATCTTTAACCCTGTGTCATTAAAATCATACATAATCATTTTTAAATAAATCTTTGAATCTTTCTTCTTAGCAGAACTATCTGGACTTATTCCAGATTTTGTCTTCTGCCAAGAAATGAATCTCATCACCTTCATCACTGGAGTCTAAACAAAAAAGTGCCTCTTATGGCTACACTGTCACATGTACCTGCGCATACTCCCAGTGCTTGTGAAAATTAAACTTTTCAATGTTTTGCTTAGAATACACCGGAATTACCATGTTAGTACTGTGATCGAACATTTTTAAAGTTATTTGTTTGATATAGGTTTGTGGATAGGCTGGCAATACATCTTTTTATAGTCTCTTGGCTAATCAACAGTTTAATGCAATAGGCATTGAGTTATCCCTAAATTCTTTAGCCTTGTTTCAAATGCTCTAATTTCATTTATGTGGCTTTTATTTAAACATCTTGAGGTCTTTAAAATAATTTCTTAAGGTTTTGCTACCTTTTTTTCACAAAGGAGAAACCTAACAACTTACATTTATGTTGTTTTGTCCACTTCAACTCAAAAAGTATTTCAAAATTCAAGAACAAAACTAGTTTGTGTCAATGTGCAATTTAGTAATTAACCAAAGCTAATTTTCATAGCTTGGCGTTTTCTTACACGAGTCTCATATTTTTCTGTTTCTTTATCTTTCAAAAAATTATCAATAACAAGTTGATATTTTGAATTGATTAATAACTTTTGATCAGTAAATAATAAACTAAAAGACAATGCACCTAAATATTCTAACATAATTTATCTCCATTTTCCTAATTTTATATACATATAAAATGATGCCATGGTCAGCTAATATTAGTAAACAGAAAATAAGAGGAAAAACAAAGGCCAAAGACCATTTTTAAAAGACTGATAGATGTATGTAATGCAGTATGTTAATGTTGTCTTAAATACCACACAGTAGAGGGTGCTGGCCACACGACCCCTTCACCATTTCATACATTTGCAGATTTGGACTTGGATTAATTAATGTTTCTGGGTCAGAGCTTTGTGCCATGGAACGTTATGTACCATCTATCTCTTCATGTTTACATTAGGGACTTAGGTCCTCAGTTTGACAATCAATGACTTACAGACAGAATATTTTTCTTGATTAAGAGCCATAATCTCATATTTGAGTATAACAAATGTCGACCGGCCAAAACAAGGACAAGAACCAACACACTGAAACTGAGGTTTTCGGAAATTAATACATAATAAATACAATTATAGCCAATATTTGCCAATTTTTATTATTTTGAAATAAATTATTTGAATTGAGTAAGTTTTGTTTTAAAAAAATTGTAAATATCTTGCCTGTAACAGAGTGCTTTCATGAAATCTTCACTTAACATGATTTAAATGACTTTCGGAAAGTCCTAAAGACCATGGTGGACTTTTACAGTCTGATTTTCTTTCAAACATCATAGCAGTTTTTCTAAGCACATCTTTATGAACATCTAAACCATCATTATAATGGTTTTGATTAGTTTTGTACAGGGAAATGGCTGATTATATACTCAGAAAAATAAGGCAGGTAAACATGTTGAGTTTCTTGCCTGAGTAACTGACAAGTATTAAAAAAACAAGGAGAAAAAATTGAGCAAATTTGCACAATTGTATTGAAAGCTTTACTGTTCCATCAGATAGTAACAGATGGAAACAGCCTTCTGCTAGTTTTTTAGAAGCGGTTTCCTTCATCTTATTGACATCTGTCTAAATCCATCTAATGTCAACACAACAATGTTTTAAAGATTAAGATATTGGAGATTTGGACTTGCCCTTGGTGTTAGCTTCTGAATTCAATTAGATTATCTAAAATAATTTAATTCAGGTAAGTGTGTCAACCTTTCTACAGAACCTTAGTGCAATCTTTCTGAAGTGTCCCTTTAACTACAAGAAATAAATTGATGTGAAATGCGTTAACAGATGGGTAAAACATGTTTGATTTGAATGTAGGAAATTATATCATGCAGGAATGAAATTAGGGTATGAATTGGTAAAGGGGGCAAATTGATCCAGAGTCCACAGTAGATGTATAAAGTAGCATTTATTTATCCACTCTAAAATGTACATAACTATATTTTCTAATTCTTCTTGTTCTATTCATGGTTTCTCAAAAGAACATCCGCATATTTTCTTCTTCGTTAATAACAAAATTTGATAATTTGTCTGAATGTCTCCATTTCTCTTTGTGCACACGAACAGAAAAACAGGAACATTTATTTCACATGTTTACTTGAACTTGAATAGCAATACAAGACAATCAGAACACTTGAGGTCGATATGTACAAGGATCTCAGGAGAGGTTCGCAGAAAATGTCGGAGGCTTTACACAACCTCCATCTTTGCAGTCAACGAATTCTTCCACGTCAGTTCGTGGCATCTCTGAGGGAAGAAGTTTTGGTCTTGATGTGAAATGGTCCGAGTCAAAATCAGGAGGAGGAAAGAGACACAGAGCTCCTCCAGATGGTATTGATAAAATGCTTCAATGTGATACAATAAATATACAGTAATGTACTATATACACACACTTTCTCTTTCATACACACATATGCTCATTCTTACCCTCACACACACACACATGCTCATCAAGCTATGCATACTTACTCGCATGTACACGTCTGCGCGTTCTCCTAAAGTATGAAGCCTTGCAAAGCCACTATAAAGTCATGCATGAGTTCGGAGGGTTTTTTTTGGGCAACACGCAAGTGCTTCTTTGACACATTGTTCGCTACAAATAGGGGCAACACCCAGTTGATGAAGCAAAACCTAGGCGGCAGGGACAGATTAAGGAAAGCACCAATGAGAGGGGAAGACACAACAGGGTTTCAGGAAAGACAGAATAGGAAGCAGCAGGAGGAGAAGCAGCTATTAATGGTTCACAGTCGTACAAAAGTAACAAAACACATAGAAGGGGGGAGTCTCGTGGTGATCAGGGGGTAGAAGCAGGGAGGAGCCATCATGTAAATATGCCAGAATTTTTAAAGAAGGCCAACATCAGTATTTTTCTAAAACATGATCTCATTGTGTACCTTTTTCTTCATTTGTTTTGTTTAAATTATCAACATTCTCCTCCTCCCTGGTATCTAAACCCCAATCACCACCGCCCTAGTCACAGGCTCGTCACCCGCTGCATCTGTCCGTCGTCTCCCTCAGAGGTGGGCTCTGCCGAGTACCCTGTCTCTCCGTTTGAAGGTATTGGTGGTGGCTGGTAGAAGGTCTGCAGATGATTAGGGCGAGGGCCCAGCGGGGGGCGCCCCAGGCTGTAAGGCAGCTCTAGGGTCGGCCGCTGGGGCTGGTGCCCACCAGTAGGGCTGAATTCTTCTGCGCCCTCAGGACTGCTGTCTGGGTACATGTGAGTCGGTGGGGAGGTGCGGGTGTAAAAGCGAGGAGGGGAGCCGCTGCGGCTGTAGACCTGTGGAGAATGGCGGGAGTAGAGTTTACCTGGAGGCGATTTGTCTTCTCGTGGAGCAAAGATGTTTGTCGGGGGAGAGTTTCGGGAGAAGATGTTTTGCGGTGGTGAGCGGCACTCCCCGGAGTAAAGAGGGGAGGGGTTTGAATCTCGGGTGTAGATGGGCGAGGAGTCAGGGTCCAAGTCAAGGTCAGGCGTTAAAGGCAAGGTGAAGCTGTCTGAATCCTGTCGCTCACCATGATACCGCAGAGGCCCTCTCTCTGTTCCTCTGATCCTCCCGTCAAGACCACCATCTTTGTTTTCAAATGAGAAAGACTCATCCCTGTCCAAATCTATCCCCCCTCTCCAAACATCCAGTGCTCTGTCGTTTTGTTTCTCGTTCTCTCGTTCAATGCCTCCCCTCCACCCATCTCTGTCCTTCAGAAAAAAGGATTCGCCTTTCTCTCTCTCTATCTCACTTCTCCATCCATCCATCCCAAAATCTTTCTTCTGAGTAATAAAGGTCTGTCCCTGCTCTTTGTCCCCTGCTCGCCAGAGCTCAAGTCGTCCGTCTCGCTTCTCCACCATTTTAGATTCTTCCCTCCCTCTCTCAATGCCAGCCCTCCATTCATCCATTGTACCATCTCGCTTATGAGAGGTAAAAGAATCATCTCTCCCCCTATTAGAGCCTCCTCTCCAGTCGTCATTTGTTCCGTCTCTTTTTAGCAAAAATGTCTCCTCCTTTTCCCTTTCCTGGCCACTTCTCCATGCCTCTACAACTGCTTCTCTTTGCTTCATAAGCAGTGGCTCTTCTAGAGCCTTGTAGAGTGAATCCTGCTCTTGTGGGGGTGGTGGAGGAGGTGGAGGAAGGGGTCTGTCTCGATAACGCTCCCTGTCTCGCTCCCTGTCTCTTTCCGTCCCGGCAGTTGACTCCACCGTACTGCGGTGGCGAGACAGAGTACCAGGGGTACGGCTAAGGGTGGAGTAAGGCCGAGCTTGGACGTCTGGAGGTCGTACTGGCTGCCTTTCCTGGTGTCCACGCCGGCCCAGAGTACCTTGCAGCTGTGAGCGGTCTCCGTCTTTCAGCAGCTCCTGGGTATCTGAATCTGCAGACACGCGTCCATGTGACCAGCCATCTTGTAGGCGAGGCGTGGTTGCATGTTCTAGTCCACGTGTGGTATTGTTTGTCTCAGTGTCCTGTGTGGGCTGCCTTGCATGCGCCCAACCCTCTTGTGCATTTTGACGTGTACTTGGCTGCACCGTGGCAGACCAGCCCTCTTGCGTAGGCGGTGCATGATGGGTTAAAGTAGCAGAGTGAGTCAGAGCTGGCCGCTCGGGGTGATGTGGTCTCGCCAGGCTCCCGTAGCGCTCAGGTGGAACAGGCATAGGAACGGAGGGCCGTAGATTGCTCTGCACCAGCTCTGAGATGATCATTTTCTCCAGCGCCGCTGCGTCAGACAGATTGCGATGATTTCCACCTGCGCTGTTCAAATCTGTCGAACTGTGTGGTGTGAGGAGCCCTGGTGAAATGTCATCACTTCCAAGCCCAACTCCCCCCTCCCTCAGAAGGTCAGCGCTGCCCACTACTCCTGCTCGGGACCCAGGCGTTGTACCCAAACCATGAAGAGTGAAGGTGTTGGGGGTGTAGCCTCCATTAAGACAAACACTGTCCAATGCACAAGATTCCTGGCTCTTTGACATACCACCCTCTGTAAGGACAAAAAAGAATGTAATACCTAGGCAAATACAGAAAAGAGTAAGGCAAAGACAAAGAAGTTCAAACTGAGTGAATAAATGAATGAATTAATATAGATTGGAGTTCATATGTTGCTGAACGTGGAGCTACCAGGAGGATAAGCCTTCCTTAATGAAATGTCTGCTGATGTTGCACATGGAGAGATGCATATTATGCCTATACAGTCCCTTGCAAAAGTATTCCCAACCCCAGAACCTTTTCCCTTAATGTTATCACAACTTTAAATGTATTTTTTTTATTCTTTGTTATAGACCACCTGAACAAATTTTTAAACATATTTTTCAAGTAAACATACAATCATAATATAATGTTCATTCTTTTCACTTGCCTTTAATACACACTGGATTAAAGGCAAGGAAGAGCTCCCTTTTGCCTCAGCCAAAAGTCCTTTTGACTTTGATTTGGACAATAAAACACAGAAATATGGTTTGATCTAAACTAAAGTATTCTTTTGAAGGATCTGGCTGTACAGTCTAGCATTTCTACCCTACTGGAAAGTAAATATTCATCCCAGTCTCAAGGATTTATCAGCTTTTGACAGGTTTGCTTTTAGAACCACTCCCATCAAGCCTGACCAGCCTCCTGACCCTTCTAAATTAAGGCATTCCCATGACTTGATGATACCACACGAGTTTGCAAAAGGGCACCACAACAGAAACAGAAGTAAATGTTCCTGAAGGGCAAAACGGTCCATTTTGGCAGATACCTTCTTCTACATGTTTGCTGTTTAGTGGGACGGCCATGCTTTGGTAGGTTTTAGGTTTTAAAATATATCTTCCATTGTTGCAGGATTACCTGTACATGACAACATTTTTAGAAGGAAAAGAGGTATTGAAAATTTTGCAAGGGAACTGTATGATTTGTGCCTTTTTACTTTATGCAGCTGTTGCACTGAGAGTCCATGAATTGAAATAAGATGGTGCTCAATGATTTAAAGGAGCACAAGCAAAAAGGTCATACTCTGTTTGTTTCTGAAGGTTCCTAGTGGTCCACGTAAAGACAGAAGGACAGAGAAGAAAAGTGTGAAACAAATATCATAAAAGACAAGATATACAAAGCAAAATATAAACCACAAAAATATTATGTCTCACACACAAACCAACACCCTCATAATTTTCAGGGAGAACAAGAAAAAGTAATAAAAAGGCAAATAATAACAGCAACAACCAAACACAAACAAACAAACATAATTTTAACTGTGGATGTACTTTATCTGAAATATGTTATATATGTTTCATATTATGTATAAAATTAATCTACATCCAAAATTTCATGCTTTTACTTTTTTGATATAAAAATAGCAGCATTGCTCTTTTCAGCCAACCAGAGGACTACTGAGGGGTGAAGCTGGCATTCACAACATTCAGCTGCAATATGTCTGTTTAGTTCTTCTGACCTTCTACATTTAATACTATATTTTGAAGTTTGTTGGAGTATGTCTACCCTGACTGATTTTATCAGCTCTTGCAATTTGCCTCACTAAACTAACATTAGCTGATAGCTTTTTATTCTTCTTAAAACAAGTAACTTTTTTCAGAAATTGAGAGACGGTTTCAAGTGTCTTAAAAGATTTTCTTAACACTTAAGTTATGTTTAAGAAACACTTAGATGGAGATCAGACATACCGAGTATATGTCTTTTTTTGTACGAAACTAGCAAAAAAGTCACATGTGATTTAATAAGATTTACCAGTGGAAGTGAAGGGTTGATTGTATCCCTGCGCCAGCATTGTGTCGTAAGGAGAAGCTCCAGCATGGGTTTGCAGCATTTGGTTTGTAAGGAAATGGTTTCCCAAAGCAGCTGAGACAGAGACAGAGAGAGAGTAAAGAGAAACAGAGGGAGAGAGAGATGGAAATGCATATAAATGTTTTTTTTTTCCACGGCAGGCTGAAAGAAAAGCTAATTCACTAAACTCACCTCTGTTAAGAGTCGGAGTATTGTTAACATCTGCAGCAATAAAAGAGGATTCAGTCTGCCTACGAACCGTGTCGTTCCACATCCTTCTGATGCGGCTCTAGAGTACAAATTAGCTTATGGTCAAAAAGAGGCTAAGGTCAAACAGAGACAAAGCTCATGGCAAAAACGCAGTGTTGCATACCTGTCTGTTTGCAGTGGCTCTTCGACTCTGGCTGCCAGTGTAGCGACTGTTGGAGCGAAGCGCTGCACCTTTCACCGAGTCTGGGGAGTTGGACGAGGACGTGGCGCAGCACTGAGAGAGTCGTAGGCATCGGCCATAATCCTTCTGACCCTATACACAGTTACATAAACAGTGGGTTTAGTCACAAATTATACATAAATAATTACATAATGACCCCTGAACGCTGAGGCTGACCTTCCTAGCAAGCGTGCAGTGAAGGATGGTGATGAGGAGAGCCTGGGCTGTATTGAGAGAGGAGAAGAGATAGGCCAGAAGGAGAGATGGACCAGATAGGAACATCAAGCCAGAGGACCAGGTGACACTAAGCAGGAAGAGGAGAGTCAGAGAGCCCACCGCCCAGGCCCTGCAGGCGAAGTAGGAAGACCAAAAAGATGAAAACAGGTTATTTTTCTGACAAGCAAAAAAGCTTACATATCCAAAATAATAATCCTATCCTACTCAGCATTTAACTATAGTAAATAAAATGTACTTTTTTTTTCCACAAAGCATTTGGGCAAACCGTTTAAGAATATCAAAGCCGATATTAAATTAGCAACGCTTATTTCAGTCATTTAAATGTTTTCAAGTACCTCAGAAATGTGGTCCTACATTTACTTTGTGACAGTGATGATGCATGGTAGCTGAATGTACTTTAAGACATCCTTATACCACTTATCAATTAAGCACAAAGGTGTGTTAAATCAGTATGTCTAGGAAAAGAACCAATACAGCGCATAACCATGAGCACACAATTGCCACATGGTAAACATGGTAATGGCAGCATAATCCTGAGGGGACACTTTTCTGTAGCAGGAGAAGGAGTGTAACAGAAAAAACTTGAGTGGAACAGAAAAACATTTACATTTACATTTATGCATTTAGCAGACGCTTTTATCAAAGCGACTTTTAACATTGAACTGCGACGCAATTTACCTGCAATATGCTAGGAGAGGATTTAACATTAATGATGACACACATTTACAGCATTTAGGTAAACACAGAAGGCCCAAGTACCAAAAGCTGAGTGCTAAGTAATATCAGGGGGTAATAAGTGCTTTTAGATCTTTCAGGGCAAGGCATACTCTCGGAAGAGCTAACTCTTCAAGGATTTCTTGAAGGTGGAAAGAGTATCTGATGCTCTGATAGTGCACGTAAGGTCAATCCACCAGCAAGGAACAGCAAATGAGAAGAGTTTAGATTGACCTGCACGGGGCTTTGGTCGCGTTCCTTGGCGCTCCTTGGAGGAACGGAGCGGGCGGGCAGTGACGTAAGGCTTTAAGAAGGTGTTGAGGTAGATGGTCCTATCAATCACACACTCTGTATGCCAGCATTAGTGATTTGAATTTGATGCGTACAGCTAAGAGAAGCCAATGGAGTTCAGTGAAAAGGGGTGTGACATGTGTTCGCTTTGGCAGGTTGAAAACCAAGCGAGCTGCAGCATTCTGGACAATCTGTAGCGGTCTAATAGCACAGGCTGGAAGACCTGTTAGAACGGCGTTGCAGTAGTCAAGGCGGGAAATGAACAAGGTCTGAACTAAGAGCTGTGTCACATGTTGAGTTAGATATGCCCTGATCTTCCTAATGTTGAATAGAGAGAAGCGACACGATCGAGCAACAGAGGCAACCTGATCCGCAAAGGTCAGGTGATCATCGATCATGACGCCCAAGTTTCTTACAACCTTAGTGGGTGCCACAGATAGGGAGTCTAACCTGATGCTGATGTTGTGGTGAATACTTTCCTTGGGTGGGATCACAAGCAGTTCAGTTTTGGAGAGGTTCAGTTGGAAGTGGTGATCTTTCATCCATGCAGATATGTCAGAAAGACAGGCAGAGATTTGTGTCGGTGCCGAGAGGTCGTCTGGAGGAAAGGACAGATATAGCTGGGTATCATCTGCATAGCAGTAATAGGAGAAGCCATGCAAATGGATGATTGGGCCCAGCGAAGTAGTGTACATGGCAAAGAGGAGCGGGCCCAACACTGAGCCTTGGGGCACCCCTGTGGTGAGGTGGTGTAGCGTTGATGTTTGGCCTTGCCATGCCACCTTGAAGGATCGTCCGGTGAGTTAGGATTCCAACCAGGAGTATGCACTGTCCTCAATGCTCATATATGCCAGCTTAGTAATTAGGATGCTGTGGTTTATAGTATCAAATGCAGCTGAGAGGTCCAGTAGGATGAGAACTGACTATTGGCCTGTCGCTTTGGCTTCTTTTAAGGATTCCGTTACTGACAGGAGTGCCGTTTCCGTGGAGTGACTGCTCTTAAAGCCTGATTGGTTAGAATCAAGGAGGTCATGTTGGGAGAGAAATTTCGTCACCTGCTTTGAGACAGCTCTTTCGATGATTTTAGATAGGAAAGGGAGGAGGGAGACCGGTCGTAGTTCTCCACTTGGGTGGGGGCTAGGAAGGTTTTTTTTAAAATAAGGGACTTACTTGGGCTTGTTTGAAGGCGGTGGGGAATGATCCGGTAGATAGTGAAGCATTGATCAAGTGAGTGGCTCCTGTCACAATGGTTGGAGGTATGGCTTGCAGGAGTATAGTGGGAATAGGATCCAGAGGGCAAGATTTAGGGCGGCTGCTTGTGAGAAGCTTTGAACGGCACTAACTGTACAGCAAATTCAGGTGTTAAGGGATTCTACACTAGGGCTTTATTTAATTATAATATGTGCTTAAAATGTACACAGATCCTACCTATCCAATCGCACTGTGTTTGCCATTTAGCAAACACCAATAAGCAAAACTTCAAGACCTACCCCAAAAGTCTTGCAATGAAAGGTGGTTATAAAAAGTATAAAGAGTACACATATTTACAAAAATTTCTAAAAAGTCAAACACTGTTTAAGCTTCACAATTATGCGCCACTTTGTGTTAGTCTACTACATAGAGTAGTAAAATTACAATAAATCATGTGACTGTAAGGCGATAAAATAAAGAGGTTTATCATTAATACTGTTGAAAGGCACTGTGTGCAGGAAAAATTTCAAGGAATATGGCTTTTAGAAAGTATGGATTCTGGATGAAACTCATATAAAAGCTTCGAATACCTGCAGCATAAGAAGAAATGTGCAACACCTTTAAGTCTCATTTTTTTTCTTTGAGAAAACATTGGAATGCAATTCTCTGAAGTGTGTTTATATCCTGATTAACAGCGGACCCAGTTTGAGACATACCACTAACAATGTTCTGGAAGGGGCTTCATTTTATCTAAGATCTTTTTATTTTGTCTTATTTTTAATGACTAAACACATTGAGCAGACAGAAATCTGAAACTGATTATCTCTTGTTTTACATTTCCCAGCTTTCCAGGTGGGACTCTATTTCTTAATTACTTGCTAAATTTATTCTTCATCAATCATACATTAATCAAATAGGCAAATTACTCAGCATTCAGCAAAGAGTTATGTAGTCCTAACATTTATTTGTTTTAAGTGCACTGAATTGGAGAGACATGTGATAGTTGCAGGACTTCGGCCCTTTTGTACTCTAGTTTGACACATCAGAGACTTATAGTAATTAATTTGCTTTCCGTTCTACCACTGAGACACAGGGTATTTTTTTGCCCCTTAAAGCATTTCATAATACATTTCAAACTAATTCACACTCCCCCCCCCCTCTTTGCCATGTACACTACTTCGCTGGGCCCAATCATCCATTCCCATGGTTTCTCCTATCACTGCTATGCAGATGATACCCAGCTCTATCTGTCCTTTCCTCCAGACGACCTCTCGGTACAGACGCGAATCTCTGCCTGTCTTTCTGACATATCTGCATGGATGAAAGATCACCACCTCCAACTGAACCTCTCCAAAACTGAACTGCTTGTTATACCAGCCAAGGAAAGTATTCACCACAACATCAGCATCAGGTTAGACTCCCTATCTGTGGAACCCACTAAGGTTGTAAGAAACCTGGACGTCATGATTGATGATCAGATGACCTTTGCGGATCAGGTTGCCTCTGACGCTTGATCGTGTCGCTTCTCTCTATTCAACATCAGGAAGATTGGGCCATATCTAACGCAACATATGACACAGCACTGCCCGCCCGCTCCGTTTCTCCAAGGAGCGCCAACTAACGCGAACAAAGCCCCGTGCAAGTCAATCTGAACTCTTCTCATTTGCGGGTCTGGTGGAACGACCTTACGTGTACTATCAGAGCATCAGATTCTCTTTCCACCTTCAAGAAATCCTTGAAGACCCAGCTCTTCCGGGAGTATCTATTGCCCTGAAAGATCTAAAAGCATTTATTACCTCCCTGATATTACTTGGCACTCAGTTTATGATACTTGGGCTTTCTGTGTTTACCTAAAGGCTGTGAATGAGTGTCATCATTAATGTTAAATCCTCTCCTAGCATATTCCAGGTAAATTGCGTCGTAGTTCAATGTTAAACCCTCTTTTTGTATGTCGCTTTGGATAAAAGCGTCTGCTAAATGCATAAATGTAAATGTAAATCTTTCTGAACACCTGTGTTGCGCAGAACTCGAACTTGAACAAAAGAGGTACAAAGACTATTTCATGTGTGACTTAATACCTTTTGGAATAAATCTACCACTGAAATTTTCAAAGTAAAAAGATTTTCTGTTGTACTTTGAAAAACGTTTTTCACACTTTACTGTATTTTTTTCTCCGCAGTGGAGCAAATATATTCAGCTCTGTATTTATTTCACAAGGAATCTAAACTTTAAACAAAAAAAGTTCCTAAGTTTGAATCCAAACAGTTCTGCAAAGGAAAACAGAAACCCCACAGTGCGAAAAAGTTTATGCACAATACTCACAAATATTCTTGGTTATGTCCAGCACCATTGAGCACAAGCCAGTTATTTCTTCTCTATACAACAACCAGGTGATGTTGCTTTCAAAGCCCCATAGTGGCTCTTTCAATTTTACTTTGAAAACCTTGAAATTTCTGACCTGACACATCAAAAAAAATATTTGCTCCTGTAAAGCTCAACATGCCATGAATTCTTCAAACACACCGATTTAAACTCATTCAGACACCGTGACCTTTATTCACAAAAAAAACAGCATGAAACAGTCTGACTGACCGCAGGTTGTCGTGGCGACTGGAGTCAGGCTTGAGTGCAGCGGTGCTATGCATCTTATGTAAGGTCATCACTAAAACAACCAGGTTCAACTGAGGTGGGAAAATTAAAGACAAACATGTTATTTATTTAAGTCATTGAAAAACTGAAAGAAAAGCAGATCATTCGCAACAACATTAAACTCTGTACAAACTTTTTTTCTGTGAAATGGTGACATTCTTCGTAATATTTGAAAGAGGCTTTTGTTATAATATTTTTGGTTTTGTGAAGCCTTTCAAAATCTCGTTCAGAACCGGCCTTTTGGGTAATTTCAGTAAACAGCGAACATCCAGGGTTACTGATAATTGTTAAGTTGTAAAAATCCACACTTTCCCTGACCGAAATATCTCACTTTGTGCAATATTTTAGCAGTGAAACATTTACCACATTATGTTTTAATTTCTTCATGTTCAACAAATCATGGAATAACTTCATGTATTAACACATGTACACTTTCTGAGCGAAATTTTTTTTTAAAAAGACTTTGTTTTGTGACAACAAGAGAGCCTCTATTGCATTTTTATATCCTGATCTGACAGAAATCAGAGGCCCAAAAGTGAAAAGTGAAATTATCACGAGTTTTATGAATTATTCCACAACACTTTTAAACAAATTAAAATTTCAGATGTCAGCTGTATTTAGAAATTCACAAAAAATCTGGATTCCCTCTTCCTCTTAGAACAGATGGTCCAAGAACCTCCTAGAGATGTTTTTGGAGAGTTTGAGGACTTCTTAATAACCACCTAATAAATAATAACATAAATGAATGTTTATTCATTTGAGACATTTATTCTATAATTTCTATCAGCAGATTTTTTTGTTAGTTTAGTTTGTAATGATTTACATTTTGATGCCATTAGTACATCATGCTGAAATTTCTATACCTATACTATACTATGATCTATACCAAAATGTACTGTTCTAAAACAGATAACAAATTGAGATTTTTAAAATAGTAATTTCATCTTCTCCTTGTAGAGGTAAAATTCTCATCAATACACTATACATCTTTTATAAAACTATTATAGTATTCTATGCATATCAAGCCTGTATAGAAATCCTGAATTAAAAGCTATGGCATTAATTTAAGAAAGAAACATATCAAGCAAAGAGAAGCAGAAGTTTAATTTGGCTCCCTGAAGATCAAATGTAAAACTTTTTTTTTCCTATTTGGAATGATATGTTAAACACTGCTTCATCCCTACAGCTTGGGAGACTCTATAACCAAAATGAATAATGTGTCAGGGTTTATTGTGATTAACAATAAACAAACCTACAGTAGGTTAAAAAAAAGTAGTTAGAAACATTTTGTAAAGCCAAGCAGGTACTACACGAACACAAAGTGAGCTACGAAAGAACAAAAGGTCTGCAGAATGTCTGATCAAGAGCTATTCAAGAAATCAGGCTTTGTTGCCCTGGAAGCAAAATAAAAAGAAACAGGAGATAACAAAGTTCAGGACAATGAATGGGACCACCAGCACTCACCGTAATGATGACGGCTACAGGTCCAAGAAAGCTCCAGATGAAGTAGTTATCTGTGCGCAGCCAACACCTAAGCATAAACACAGAGACCCGCAGAAATTATAAACTCGTCACACTGAGGTTAGACAGTAGAAAAGTAGATCTCTCCACATCAACTTACGCTGTTTTTGAGCCGTATCCTCTGAAGTCAATGGCTGCAGACACAGCCACCACCAGCCCAGGCACCGAATAACCACAGAGGTAAAAATACTTCCTCCTGGAGTTACGGCCTTCAAACACCTCCCTCTGCAGCAGGTACAACTCCACTGCCTCCAGACACAACCAGCAAAACACAGAAAGCAGCGAAAAGTGCAGCAGGCCAGCAGTGATGGAGCAGAGAACCTGAAAATATGCATGTAAAATCAGAAAACAAGAACGAAATGGTACAAAAATGATCTGTGTCGATGCTTGCTGTGGTGTCTGACATGAAAGTACTAACTGTGTATTTTGTTTTGTTGGCACCAATAAGAAAGATAAGCTCTGTGAAGACCAGGTTTGCCCAGAGGTTACAGTGAATGGTGCTGTGGTCTGTGTGCCAGGGCGCCCCCTGGCAGCAGAGGGTGATGAGGCAGGTAGCCAGACACACGAGAGCAACCGCGATGCCGACCCAGGAAACCACGTAGACCAGAAGCTCCTCCACACCCGCACCAAACTGTGAAGCAAAAGCCTGAGCTAGACGTCTGCTTATTTGTGAAAACAACGAGAATACACACATGCAGAGGCGCAGTACATATTTTACAGCATATGTTGATGTATATAACATTTGGAGCTGTGTGTATGTGTGTTTGTGTTTGTGTGTGTGTGTGTGTGTTTGTTACATAACGCATATTTATAGGAATAAATCACAGCTAATGAAGAGAACATCTTGCAGAGAACGCATAATTCAATTTCATGGAAGGACAAAATATCCCGCTGCATGTCTGCAGCAGCTATTCAACGCCTACTCTGCTCTGATTTAAATTTGTGTAATTTAGTCTAGAGCGCAGTTGCAGTCCTGGCTCTCTGTTTAAGAGAAAGGAAATAAGAAAGCATCTAACACATCTTCGTTTGAGGCAAAAGTAATCACATCTTATTTTATATTTTAATACATAAAAAAGCACGTGACAGATGTGTTTTTCTTACTGTAGACATAGTACTTGGCAAATGACAGTGTTTAATTTTGGAGATCAAAACTACAAAATTAACATTGTCCACTGGTAAAGATTGAAAACAACTTCAAATCAGTCCAACATAACTTTCAGGAAAACTTTAGATATCGTGTCTTTGCTGCCAAAGGGCCTTTATTCTGAATTTTTATTGATTTTGCTTAATGTCCTTCCTTTTTAAACTATGACCTTATCACAGTGCTTCACTTATGCATTGTCTGCAGTAAGTTTACCATTTCCTAGTTGTTATTGGTAACATGTGATGGGATTGTGATGTTACTATACTGATTTCAGATTATTGAAAAATATTATTGGATCTTTAAACTGGAAAATAATCCCGAACCAAGTGAATAATCTACAATGATTAATTACTATCTTAGTTCCAAGATGTAAATCCTGGGAATGCTTGGTTCTCATTTTTACCAGAGGCCCATAACACGAGTCCATGTCTAAACGTGTATCAAATGCAGTTATGTACAGATGTGTGACTTACATCTGGTTGTTGGTATGTCATGAGGACAGCATAGCTTGACAGATGGTTGCACGCACAAGTTGTGTGTGTGTTGTTTGTGTGCAACAGGCGGCAGCCCTGCGTAGACCACCTGCCGCTCCCAGAAACCCCTGAGGCATTCCAGAAGGAGCAGTTGGGACCAAAGTGATTTTCCAGCTGTGGATGAAAAATAAAAACTTGACCAGATACGTCATGACTGGCTTTAAAAGAAATCCAGAACTCTTAGGGGAGGAATTTACTCAATCTAAATGTTAATTGAAAAAAAAAATGCAAATTAATATACCTGAAGATGTCTGAGAGTGAAGATCACTGGCTCTGTGAGGTACACTCGGTTAGTTCCTCTGTGCACTGAAGCAGAGAGGATGTGGGAGTTGACCACGAGGCTCCTGCGCCTGGGCTCTTGGCCTTGGGCAAGGCCCAGTCCCAGCCGTAAAGTTGAGTTCTGGGTGGTGAGGAATGGGCCTAGATTCTTGAAGAGTGAAAGAACCAACTTCACCTGACCTGCAAAAGATAAGCCCAGGTAGGAGAGGACTTTCAGAGGTTTAGGAGAATGTGTTGTGGCATTTAAAGAAACTACTGATAAGTGAAGAAAATTAACACGTTAATTAGAATTTTTGTAAGTGTCACTTACCATTGTTGCTGTACTGCTGCAGGGCTTGTGCTGATATCTGCAGGATGCTATCGCTGTCATATGAGTGAGGAAATGTCAGGTCCTGTATGTCGGCCTCTGTATTTAGTACATATACTTCTAGATCTATGAACAAGAAACGGTGAGTTTAGGTTTTACCCACGTTGCAAAAAAGAAACAATACAGGCAAAGAGAAAATCAACGAACCGACATTAGGCGCCCTGTCACTGAAACGGCCCTCATAAAGATTGTTCGCCAACAGAAATGCTCCTTTCTCAACTGCATCTAGGAGCAGCGATGCAGAACGAGACTGGTCAAGGTTGCTCATATCTGCCCAGGACACCAGGGCTTCAGGACCCAGCAGGTTATCAGCTATCTGAACCACAGCCTGACAAAGACAACAAAATGGAAAGTTTTCTGTTGGAAGTCTGTTCACCCACCAGTTCGTTGCCATGCAAAATGATTCACATTCTATGTTCTCCCATGTTATAAAGCACAAAGATGAATTTAGAAGGATATATATGTGATAAGCTGACACAAAATCCTGCATAGTTTTAAAGTGGAAGGAAATTTCAAATACTTTCACAGATGAAAAGTGTGATATAAAGTTTTACTCTGCTGCAAAGGGGTAATAATAAGGACATTTGCAGCAGTTAGTTTTTGCAGTTATCCTATACTGTTTCTATTAGGGATGTTTTGAGTCGTCTTTGTATTGAATATTTTCTATTGTTAAACATCTCCACAGATTTATCTCTGCCCTTTATCTTCAAAATAATCGTTTTTGTTTCGTTCAAATTTAAGAATAAATTATATTCCTACACTATGACACACAGTGGTTCAAGAACTCATGGTACTGTTGGTACCCCTCTGACATACCTGATGATCGCAGAGTGATCTGAGTCTTTTTTCTATTAAACTTTTCAATCCTGTACTGGAAGTCGAAGACGTACGAGGTGAAAAGGAATGGTTGGAGTACGGTGCCCTGTTGTGCTCCTGTGCATCTAAAAGCCTGATTAGAAAAATGATCCTTCAGTATGAAAAACTGTGTAATAATTTATACTGATATTATCAGTGAGGTAAAGTCTGAAGGCATCTGGTTGTTCTGCATTTAATTTTTTGGAATAAGAGTAAAGACAGCTAAAATAAACCATGTATGTTTTATTTTCCACTTCACGCTAGTTCTCGGCTTATTGTTAGTCTATGACATGAAATCCCCATAGAGCACATTAAAGTTTTTAACTATACCAGAAAAAAATCAATGGATGCAGAGCACATACCATTCATTCATTCATTCATTCATTCATCAACCTTACTTGAACGTATGCTTTACACGTCCTCTCTCTCTTCTGCAGCTGAAAGGAGAAAAACATCAATTAAAAGAACAATTAAACCTGCAATCACTGACATTTCTCTTCGTATTTCCACTAAAGGTCATTGTTATACCCGCACCAATAATATAAATTTACCTTATTGTAATTGCGTGCGGCTGATTCTTTATTGGCTGGTCTTAGGGCCTGGAGCTGAGAGTCCAGTATATCCAAGAGCTGTTCAATTAGCCTGACAGACATGCTGATGTCACCGGCGTAGATTCGTCCCCGGGTCAGGTTGACCAACTCCCCAGCGATGTTGGCAGCGTTTTCTCCACTCTTGATCTGGATGGAGTCAGGGTTGTTTTTAATATCAAATGTTTTGACATTTAGAGAGGGTGGGCTGCATGTTGAGCAGCTGTAGGGCATTTGCACAGCGCGTGTTTGTGTGTTTCTGGTCATAAGGGTATATGTGTTTGTGTGAGGCACTAACCTTCTGTGCAATTTGGCTGACCCAGGGAGAAGTGCAGTTGGAAAGGTCAGGCCCTCGGGAGTTCCACCCCACCGGAGATGACATGCACTGATAGGACGCGATTCCTGCAGGAACAGAGAGGGGGAGACAAAGTCAAAAAACAGAAAGCACAATAAGGCTAATGCAGAAAACTATGCCCTCAACTCCTGTATTTAAACTGCTATTGTTAAAGGAAGCTCATGTTGGTAGAAAATGTTCCTCTTACACACTTACTGTGGTCAGTGCTTTAAAGAGTTCATGAATTTATTTCCAGACAATATATGCACACAACATAAGAAATATCAAAAAAGGATAATGTTTTGTGAACTAAACCTTGAAACCGTTGGGTACTGACTTATCCAAATGCTCATCAGTGTACAGGAAGAGTAGAAACCATTAAAAAGATACGGGTAACACTGGACCAAGACCAACTCAATCTAGCAGCATGTAAGCCTTGCAGCAAAGTAGCCAAACTCATATCCTCTTGAGATTGTGATCAGAGAGCTACCCAGTAATAAACCAGAAGGTACTGGTTTGTAATTCCAGCTTGGATGTTGGAGTGTGTTTAGCTGTCTAATTGGAACTATATTAATGGATTCTGGTTAGATAAAAAATAATTTTTTTAATAACAGTAATAAATATACAAATTATTGTATTTAAGGCTGATTATTTTTGTATGCTCTGATCGACAATATATTGATATCTCTTCACAATAAATTTAGTACTTGAATATTTTTTGACATATTAAGATTTTTAGTTCATTTTATCATGTTAAAAGAAATAAACTAAACATCCAAAATAAGCTGCTACATAATTATTTCTCACAGGTTAAGTGTAAAACTGAAAGAAATCAACCGTGTTATTGCATAAATTCATGACAACGTGAAATAATTGGCAGCTACTCTCACGTTCAAAGAATTACGTTTAGAAAAAGGACAATGGATTCACCGGGTTCCAGTGAAAAGATGAAATAAGATAATACTGTTCCAGTATAATCATCAACTCTGTACAAAATCCATGCTGAAATGATTTGACATGATCGGCATTTAGGCAAAATGCACCACAGGATTAGGATTATCAACATAATCTGCATAACAGCTTCTCCTCAGAGGGAGGGTGGGCTGGAAAGACAGCTGCTGAGCGAGAGGAAGAATCGCCAAATCTGGCATCCCCACACACTGTAACTCCTCTCTCCTGTTTTTTTTGTGTGTCTCGTCTGAGTTCAAAGAGAGGACACCTGCCTATATTTCAAAGTGAAATGAGATACGCAGAGAGGAAGACGCATGCTACACCTACCTAGAGACCCTTTAGGACAGGGCCGCTCCACCGTCTCTCCCTTCAGGGTTGGGGGCCACTGAACTCCTCGTGCCACCCGGCCCTCGCATCCACCCACCTGACCGGGCCCGCCTGGGGCCAAGGGAACTCGCAGAGGGGGTCGTGGGGTCAGCGGAACCATGGCTGTGATCGGCCCCCTGTTGATAACACCTATCGGGTGTGAAGCTGACGGCCTCACCGGGGTAAGAGCGACTGTAGCTGTGTAGGACCGCACAGTGGTCATCAGAGAGGACAGGGGACCTGTAGGGATGAAGGGAATGTTGATAGACTATCCTGTACACTGTCATACTCAAATATCAACAAGCCTTGAAGTTTTGTACATTTTGTTATGTTATATCACTAAACTTCAGAATATTTTATTTGAGGGTCTTGTGTCACATGTTTAAAACATTCGTAGTAATAAATATATTACACAAAAAACTGTCTGGCATTTATTTCTCCTTGATTTCCCTGGGTCAGTAATACGAAGAACCTCCTTTTGGATACTTATGAGGGATTTTTATTTTTCTCTTTTCTAGTTTCTAAATACCTCAGCCACAGTTAGGTTTGATAAGAGTCATCCGTGAGTCTTAATTTCTAGGTCTAGTCTCACTTAGATTTAGGTCTGGATTTTGACTAGGCCATTCCAACACATAAAAATGTTTCAGAGATTCTATAGTATGATTAATACTATGCTTGCTATACTTTAAAAAATGTAATTGTAATGAACTAATACAGCTCTGTAGAGTTTCCAAAAAACAAACAAACAAACAAAAAAAAGTACACTAGATTAGATTTAGAGGAGGCGACGTTTAATATATATGTAGAATAAAAAATGTTCACACCTTTGGTTGGTGGCGGCAGTGTAAAACTCAGGGGGTATCTCAGCATGTAGTAGTTGTTCCACACATACAGTTGGTTGTCTCTGGGATTGTAATCAATGGAGGAGATGTATTGGTACGGGTTTGGGAATGGTATCTGAACCGGCAGCTCCTGACCCCGACTGGTGTCATAGGCATACACCACCATGTTGCTGCTGGCCCGACTGTCCGCCTGTCCTTCATCATCCTGGAAGACGGAGCGCACTGCGTAGAGCACTCCACAGGCCATGAAGGCGTTACTTGCTCCACGTTTGTCAAAGCCTGTGGCCCAGGTGCCCTCAAAGCGCAGGGTGTATGGGTTTACCTGGACAAAAGGAGTAGCATAATACTCTCATCCTCCAACATTACTGCCCCCACCTTCTCCTCACTTCTGGTATCGATTTCTGTTCTTTCCTCCTACCTGGCTGACCACGATGCGTCCATTATTGGCTTCGGTAGAGTAGATAACCCAAAGCCCGTTCTCGTCCACTGCCAGATCAATGTCCGACTTTCCTCCCCAGCGGTAGGGAGAGGTGTCATGGTAATTGGCGTTAACCACCACCGCCTCGCCACTCTTGATGCGAGTGCGCAGGTCATACTTGACCAGATTTCGAGTTCGTTCCTTGTTGTAAAACACAGCCCCGTCGTACACCACAAAACCCGTACCGTCCACACGACTCGGCAACCTAGAAGAGAAACAAACAATACATCACATAAAATCCTTTTTTGGTGTGCTATGTGGAAGAACACTATTTTAAATAAGTATCTTGTAAACAAGGTAAAATTGTTTGAGGGGCAGAGTTTTGTGATAATTTCTAGGCCCAAAAACACTGTCAGCCGTTTTACATTTCAAGTACGTCTGTCTCATACTAAGATAGTTGCAACTACATCACATCAAAGCTTCCCTTATTAATGCATTCTTTAACTCCTCTCTATTTCTAAAATTACTGTTTTAGAAATAAAGGAACCAAAAAAAAGTGTCACCAAGTTGGACACAGTAGCCTCAGAAAGCCTTATTTATAGCTGTTTGGTATAATGAGCCAGTCAGCATCATCTTCCACAGTGATTGGCATCCCTACTAAATACAAACTCAAAAGCTTTTAAATTAAGGGGTGCTAAAGTCATAGTACTCCATACTGCGATTCCCTAACAACTTCTTCTATTTTTTTAAAACACCCTTACCCTAGTCTGTACTATCTGCAGTGATCCGAACATCAGTCTGTAATTCGTCCAGCGGTGTCCAAAGTTTATATTTGAATAATGTATGTAATTTACATGTTTTCAACTAAACTGTCCTGACCTTTCACCTTTTTAAGTCAAATAATGTATTTGTCTTGGTGACCCTAAGACGTTTTATCACTCTGATGAAGAAAATAAATGTATTCTATTCTATTCTATTCTATTTTAGGGAGCAGAATTTGTCATTCCATTAAATACAGAAAGTCATCCAGGTTCTGATGAAGCTAATCATCTCCAGACAATTACAGTATGACTGCCATGTTTCACTGTGTACTGCAAATGATAATTATGTAATCTTGTGTTAGTTCCATATACCACATGTAAGAAACACATTCCAAAAAGTTACATATTTATCTCATCATTCAGTATAACATTGCAGACCACCAAGATATTATTCGATCTGATGGATACCACATTTGCAAAGTTTCTTTTTAGCAGTTGAATGATGAACGCAGCTGTTTCTTATGTAGATGAGGCCAACGGTGCTTGGATTCGATCTGGGTACTTTTGGGACCTCCTGGATGAGTCATTAACTTTCTCTTAGAGTAATTTTTCTTAGGCTAGCCAATCGTGACCAATAACCACTGATACATTTTTTCATGAATTACAGAATTTAGGCTTTGACAGATCTCAGTGACCTTTTTCCTAGTGTAGTTTTATATTGGACAATGCTATGTTCCTTTGTGAGATTTTATTGACACTAATGTTCTAACAGTAATTACAGTTCGATGTTGAAGGTGAATAAAACTCACTTGTAGGTAGTGGTGACTCTGTTCTGCCGGAGGTCATCCCACGAGGCGTACTCATACAGGACCTCTGTTCTATATGGCGTCCAAGGCATAACATACAGTCTGTCTCCAGCTTGTAGAGGATCTTTACACCACGCCCCAGACTGATGCTCCGCCTCCAGGAGCGAGGAGTCCGGTTGGATGCTGAGAAGTGAGCCGGGGCAAACGAAAACTAAAATATGGGTGTCAGGAAGGTGGGTCGATAGAAGAATGTAAGAAATAGAAAAAGGGAATGAGGCAACGTAAGAGGAGGAGGGGAAGTGAAAAAGAAAGTGGAGGCAGATTTAAAGAGCAAAAAAAAAGAATGAAAGCATTAAAATAATGAATTGAAATTAAGGTGATGCAGAAAGATTCAGAGAAAGAGAATGGGGAGAAAAAGAGAAATTTAAAACATCTCCTCTGATTTCAGGAAACAAGTGACAGAAGAGACGAATAAGTGTTGAAAATCGCACATTGTGTGTGTGTGAGTGTGTGCGTGGTGATTAATACAACAGGGACACTGCAATGAAAGTTGCTTATTTAAGTAATTTTGGGTGTGTGTGTTTGTGTTTGTATCTGTGTGTGTGTGTGTGAACGTGGTTGAGTGTGTATGTAGGGGAGTGGGGATTAGGGGGGGTTAGTGCAAAAAGAGTGAAGAAGAGTGTGAGGTAGAGTCAGGGACGCAGAAGGCGGGGCTAAATTTTGCCTTGAAGTGAATGAGAGGGCAGGTTAGTTTACGCCGGGCACGATTGGTTCAACCCACATGTCAATAACTGCATGGACACTTATGTATACTGAACAGTCCCACACTGGCATGCAAAGAGGCATGCACACACGCACACACACACCCACGCATGTAAGCGGTGCTTGGTAAGCACACATATTCAGACGGATACACAACCACACGCACTTTTCGTCTTATTTTTCCTATGAAGATAAATATGGGGCTCTTCCTATAAGGGAAGAAAAGGGAAAATAAGCATGAAGAGGATGACTGGAAAAAGAGGAAAGGAAGAAAGGAAGGAAGAAAGAGTTGGTAAAGAAAGCATCAAAGAAAGAAAGTGTTTGTGTTTGTGTAACCAGTCGTGTTTTTATGTGTGCACAGAAAGAGACAGACAAAAAGAAAGGGAGGAGAGAAAGAGGAGAAGAGGGGATAGGTGCAGAACCTGGATAAAATTGGATCAAAAGACGAATTTGTATACAACAACAGATGGAAAAAATGTGGAGTAGAAACTAAGAACTGTGTGGAAAATGGAAAAAAAGAAGGGGTAAGGGAAGGGGGCAACATCCAGCATGATTACGAAACAACGTCCTAGGGTTGGAGGAGGAGAGAAATGATAGGAAAGAGGAAGAAGAGATAGGAGAGGAGAAGAGAAGTAGAAGAAGAAGAATAGAGAAGGGGGATTGGGGGTAAGGAGAGATCAAGATGCTACAATATTTTGTCTTTACCTTTTTGGTCCACTTCTACTCAAGCATAGGAAAAAAAAGAGGGAGAGAAAGAAAGAAAATTCAGAGGGTGAAAGAAGGAGAAGTAAGAAAGAAAGAAAGAAAG
>JAVLVB010000440.1:122471-150364 GCA_032876305.1 Orestias chungarensis | reverse complement strand
AATCTGCAAAAGAGAAGCACACACACGCGTGCACACTCAAGCGCTTACCCACACAAACACGCTTGCAGACACGCGTGACATTTTATGACAATTTGCAAAATGCCCCACGGTTTGTTTTCTTCCTTTTTCTCCTTTCTCAGCTCTCTCTCTGTCTCTCTTTTCCTCTCTCCTACTTTCTGTTTGTGATTCATACACACGGACGTGCAAACATACTCTTCCTGAGAAAACAAAAAACAAAAAACATCTCACTTTTTTAAATCCATCAATCTCACAGGAGTATAGCTGACAACTGAAGGTGACAGATCAAAAATCAAACCTGCATCATGATGTAAGTAGGTTAAATTTGTGTTTTATGCGTGTGTTGCTGTGTTTCTGTGTATTAGTTTGCATAATAATGCATACTCACTGTAAGGGACACACTCGTACTGGATCTCCAGGTACTTGTACGTTCCTGGGCAGGGATCCGGGAAGACGTCGACCCCCGCG
Organism: Orestias chungarensis; assembly: GCA_032876305.1. NCBI lineage: Eukaryota > Metazoa > Chordata > Actinopteri > Cyprinodontiformes > Cyprinodontidae > Orestias > Orestias chungarensis. Next base: position 149,878 of record JAVLVB010000440.1, on the reverse strand, counting down.
ACCACCACACACTGAGTTCGGTTGTTACACCTGAGGAAGAGAATGGATGGATTTATGAATCCATCAATAAAATTGATTGAGTTAAAGGGGGGTAAAGGAAGTCGAGGGATTTACAGACAGAAAAGGAGGAGGCGAAGGATGGTGCATTGTCCTGCTCTCTCTCGCTGTGAATATTGATCAGTTCTTCTAGGAAAACACCGCTGAGTACACGGCTAGTACACGGTAATACTAAACATTCTGCGGCGCTTACACACAGGCGACACACAAAAGGAGCCTTGGTTTTGCATAATTTTTCCAACTAGTTCATATTTGTGTATGGCAACACACCAACCAGCAATTTTATTAAATATTTCACCTGCCCCCAGAACACCCTTACATATTTGAATAAGTTCATACTGAATTTGAACATTAGTCATGCTCCTTTATTTGATATTTATTATCAAATATAATATTATGTTTTATCAGGTTAAAAAAACAAACTTGAGTGTATCTTGTTGGAAAACTACAAGAGAGTCATGTATAGCTGACGTGGAACAAATTAGTATTTGAATTTTTTTTTTATGTTTAAAAATTGTTTAAAAGTTTGACATGTACACATTTTTATAAAGCCGCAGTCAGTGAAGAGTTTGTAAAATCCCCGTTTAGAACAATTTCTTACACTTTGTGGGGAAAATTACATACAATTTTAGGATGGTCTATAAAGACAAGGACAAGAGTTTGGCTTGACTAGCCTTCACATACCAAAAAAATCGTGAAAACAACCTGATAAAAAAAAAATCATTGGGATGAATTAGTGCAGAAAGGTCCTATCCAACATCAGAGCTGATGTCTCAAAGGGTCCTCTGAAAACATGTTCAAAAATACACATACAGTCCTAGACCTTGAAAAATACATTTCTAGAAGAGTTATACAAAGTGTGGCCAAACATTAAGCTAATAAAAAATGAAACTCAGTTTTGTTTTAGGAAAAGTAAACAAGCAAATCTGTTGGATATAGCTCAAACTCAGCCAGATGGAGATTATGTGAAGGTGCATTTTCAAGTCTTGTTAGTCTGCTTTTATGTCTTTTATAGTATCTAACACATTTCTTGTAGTATCAGCCTGCATCAGTTTTAACCATCGTTTCATCAGCTCTTAATAAATTCCATGTCTCTGCTGAAGAAAAGCATTACAGAAGGATATTTGGTCTTTGCAGCTCCTGCATTTAAAAAAAAAAAAAAAAAAAAAACGGTTTCTTGCTTGTTATGTTGACTGACACTCACCTTGCCTAGCCTATGAGTTTAGGTTAATGGCCATTTTTTGTATGTTTGTTATTTCAGACAATGAATTGTTCAGTAATAAGTGAGAATACAATATTACTTAGTTATTACAGGGACAATTCATGTCAATTTAAGAAATCTAACTTTCCACCAGCAGTGCCTAGAAAGATGGTAAAGGTCACCCTAAAAATCGTAATGACATAAATAAACATTCTTGTTTATAATGTGACAAAAAGTGAGAAAAGCTCCACACATACTTTTCCTCACAAATGTACATATTATACAGTTCAACAGATACAAACCTCTGGGACATAATCTTTAGTGCATCAGGAAGGTAACACTGTGTGTTCTCCATCTGGAAGGGGTCTGCATCACAGATCTTGTCGTCAGTGCGTCCATAATTAGCCGTCTCCACCATAACCACATCACTTCCTGGGCAGCGCAACTCTATGGGATAACCCTCGCACGCCAACTCCCTGCGCAGGAGTCCGAAAGGCATGGCGGCCCTGGACATTGCTGCATGGGAGAGGTGGCAGAGCGTGAAATAAGCCAGGAGCGAGAATGCGGCAGAAAAAACATGGGAAATGTGGAGAGAAAGGAAGAAACTGAAAATTCACAATCAATAATCAATTGTTTATTTATTTTAAATAGAGACCTTTGAATGTAGCTATATGTTCACTCACGCTAAGGTATCTCTGGAAACATACAGACTACACTGCATTGTTTTTTTTTTTTATATATTTTTTTATATGTATGCAAATAATACAAACAATATGGATACAGACAGGAAAACATGTCAAAACATCAAATATTTGATATAATGAATAGATTACATTTCAAGATAAAATTTTCTGCATAAAAAATGCTAATGCCAGAACATATACCTTTTGGGGGGTTTGCTAAGTTACATTTGTTTGATCAGGTGACAGTGAGGTTGAATGCAGGACTGTGGTTGTCAAAATAAAGAGAAGTTGTGTTTATTGATATTTTTTTTCAGTTGAAAGCACAGGGAAATATATATAATTCATGCACATGAAAACCCACCTAGCATTTAAAGATCATTCCACAGAAAAGGGGTAGCAGATTTTGGAAACATTTTAAGTGTTCAGTCAGCTTATCTAGGAGAGTGTGATGGGGTAAAAGGCTGAAGGAGCTCGAAATGAAAAGGGTCAATGCCCACTTTTAGAAGCAATCAAAACTATTTTAGAAAGCATTCAAAAAATTGGTAAGCCGTTGCGTCAAGGCAGTGCCTTGAAAGGAAAGATTTAATTTTGGCCATCTGCCTTAGGTTAACATAACATAGGATTTGAGAAATGAATTGACTTGTGAATCAAATTTAAGGCATGGTATAATTATTACGCTTTGATGGGTGAAGCGCAACCTAGGTGAGATCAGAAATAGAGCTGCATCCCAAAACCTGTTACATTATAAAGGAAAATAAATTTGGCCATCATCATCATAAAAATACAAGGGAAGGCAATGATTTTGTAAAAATGATGCTAAGAAGCAATTTATAAATGATAAAAAGTGGCGGACTGAGAATAGAGCCCTGCGGTACTCCCTATAGCAAAAAAAGTTTATTTCCATAGCACATTTCATTAGCAGGACAAGGTAGACTCATAACAAAAGACTTGAGTCATCTAGAAAACGTTTTTCAACTCATTCCATGATTTAAAAATGTAATTAAAGTGTTTTAAATTATTGCAAATCAATGCATCGATTTGTTCAATGCAACGAAGTCCGTATTTTTAGGTAGGGCTTGAAACAGTCAAGAACCGTACCAGAGACGGTTGTAGGGCCTAAACAACCGCAGGGCAAAGCCAATGATGACTAGACACTGCTTCAATCAATAGATTAAATTATCATGGTCCAAAGTAACAAAAGTAACAGTTAAATCGAACAGCACAAGAAGCACATAGTCTCCAGAGACCACTGCTAAAAATACATAATTAAAAATCTGTAAAATACTGTACTCAACGCTGTGGTGTACCTCAAAACCATGATACACATTTTCAAAATATTTTGATCATAAAGGAAGTTCTTGTAATAACCTATGCATAAACGGAAAATAAGTACTTAGACATATTTGTTAAATTTGCAAAAACTAAATGACCAAAGCTAGGCTTTCTTCAGCAGAAATTGAATGTTTCAAACTTTAGCAGACGTCAGACTGTTGTTCATAATGGTTAGGAAGTGGATTTCCACTGTTGGAAAACATTAAGAAAAACTACAGAGGGTGAGAGACTGACAGTTTCATACTGGCAGCCAGTTTCTGTAAAAATAAGAGATGGGCACATGCACAAGTGTTAAAAGCAGCTATTGTTGCATTTGTTCCCCTAACATCCATGAAATAACATTGAAGACATTATGACCTTGGTGTGGTATTTGTGTAATAATTGCAGACATCTAAAAACTACGCTTTTAGTTTGCATTAATGCAAAATACACTAAAGCTTAAATAGTGAACAGCTTGTACTTATTTGGTACTTTATCATGTCCAGAGAACCCCAAAGCATTTTGCACTACAACCAGTCATTAATCTATTCACACACTTATGGTTGCAAATACATTGTAGCTAAAGGTCCACTGCAAGACGTGAGGGATTCAGACCACTGACCACCACCAGCAGGCAAAGTGGGTGAAGTGTCTTCCCCCAAAGACACAATAACAGAGACGGACAACTCCTACTGCACACCATTACCCCAGAATTACATTTCATCTTTTAGAGCATATAAACCCAAATCTAGTTTAGCATCCAATATATTTTATGGGTCAATTATTTTTATTTCAAGTTCATTTGCAGACATGCAACTCTTGACCTTGAAAGAAAGGTTTTTATTAAAGTCATTTTATTTTTTTTGATGACCACATGGTTGTGGTGTCATCGTGCTGCGGTAATGCTTTTATTAAGCAGGAAAACAGAACTGGTGAGTATTTACGATTATCACGTATTGGACTAAAAGCTTATCTTCTTGCTACACTGCATAATTATGCACCACTTTACGTCTGTCTAGAACATAGAATGCCAATTAAATACATTGAAATTTGTTGCAAAAGGAAAACTCTGAGACAGTAATGGATTCTTGCCCAAGTCAATTTATGTGACTCTTGCTGACATGTTCTCGCTTAAAACCGATGGAGGAAGGGCTGGAACACTTTGAGACTACATATCAAGCTTTTAAGATGAAATCCACATTAAAATTCAGGCTTGGTTCTCACTGGATGAGCTGCCACTCGCCTTGAAAGACTGATAAAATGCATCCGTCACACCTCTTTTCTATCCACACTTTAGTGCTCTTGTCAGTTTCTGAGCTTTAGTGAGAGATGCTCTAATAGGTATACCGTATATGCACTTTTTGAAATCACCCATGTGATAAATGTTGCTGTCCCAGACAAACAACAACACTTTAGATTTTTCACATTTAAATTACTGTGAATTGTCAGCTTTTTGGTATTGAATACCCAAAGCTAGCACAGAGTTATTTCACTATATGGGTTTTTGTCTTTTTGTCATATTGGACACCTTGCACATTTTATATTAATATTTCAGAGCAAAATTTTCAGATATGAGGTAATTAAACCAGGTAACTTAAACAAACCAACTAATAACTGTTTTTTATATAAATATGTATTTCTGTAATGTCTGGTGTTTTTATTTGACTAATTAACTTCTAGCTCACTGCATGGTATATGTTCCATTTGATCTGGTTTATTTTTTCAGGTTTTGTTCCATGCTACTAGGTATTCACGATAAAGAGGTTTTGCATGAGAAATTGAGCGAGATGCCTTCAATTACCTGTTCTGATTTCATCAGTCATTAATTACCATGTCTGAGAATATTGATACACGCTAATGATTCCCCTGTGGATGTTACAACAATTTACTCAGAATAGCTAATTCAACCCCTGCAAAGATCTATGTTTGCTTCACAAATAAAGCTCTTAATGAATATCAAAATATCCCCTGGACTGTAACTGAACTTTAGGTTATGCAAATCATGAGATTCATTGTGTTCATTGGTTTTTTAGTTGTTTTTTTTACGTGAAGGATTTTGCTCTCAGAAGGTTGTGAAAACAGCTTAGCTAATTTCAATTTCTTTCCTTTGAGAACTCTGTGTAAAGTGACTCATTGCATGTCAGGAGAAAATTGCATTACCGTTACCTTAATTCAGTTTCTCACATCAGATCTAGTATGGTGCATACATGGCAGGGAGAGTGTCTCTTGAGATTAGATCTAGGATGGCTGTGTTAGTGTTCTGCCAATGTAGTGTAACTGTCCCTGGTGCTGAATTACAGGTTATTTTACACATTAAGCATCCCAAACATACTAACACTTAATCTTCAACTTTAAACTTATTTTCATTCATTTCTTTTTTTGTACTTTTTTTTGATTGGTAAAATAGGTGCCACTATGTGGAAAGCTGAGACTGAGAAAAATGAATCTGTGAGGAAGTAGGCTTAACATAACCAAATCTGTGAAACAGTAAAAATTAAAGTTAGTATATTTACACAAATATATCTAGTACTGAGGTTAAAATTTTTTGTTCAAGATACAAGACATTGTCATTATTTTTCAGAAAATAAATTGTTTAAGTACTAAGAGCCAATATTTTAAAGTTCAACCAGGCAACAAAAAACAATATTGTTATCTCTACTGAGTTTCTTTTGGTATTTCAAAACACCAGCAGTGAGTTATAGTGGAAGAGACTTTGAGCTGGCAGAAGACATTAAGGTGATTAAAAAAAATTTTTTTTCAGAGTCTGTTGGAGACTACACAACTTGGTTTTTAAAAAATGTTTAGAAGCAGTGAAGTTTACCACCTCCTTATTGTAATATTAGTTAGTGCAGTTGATTACCTTGAACGTAATGGCCATTTGACTCGAACTGAAAGATAGCTAGAAAGAACAAGAGGATAAACCGTAACTGACATGGTCCAGATACGACATTGAGCCATTATACGCGCGGTTTCGCCATCTGTTAGTGGGCTTTGTTATTTGGCCATTGCTGTACTTGTAGCTTGCTAGCTGGTGTAACACCAAAGCACACGTAGGCCAAAGTCCACATTTTTCATGATAGGTTGCATTTTGGCGGTTTTCTCTGCCGTCTTTTTTGTTTTTTTGGTTGCAATTTAAGTTTTTACAGGGAACAGCAGGTTGAGTGTAGAAATTTGCTATGGTTATCCCTTTACCTGTCATGCCATTAACTAATATTATAAACAGTTGATATATATCAACACATTTTTTTGTTTTTTTACCATTGAAGAAAAGGTAGTTAAGTAAAATCAGGATATATTGATATCAGTTTTGTTTTTTTTGTTACTCACTGTTTTAGTTTAGTTTTTCAGATTATTGTAAAATTTCCCAAGATCTAAAATAGGAAATAACACCAACCACATTTAAGTGTCCCTCAGTTGCATCCCTAAAAAGTGACCTATATGTGGTTTGTTCTTCCCGTGAAAACCACATCTATCTCATGACAGCTATATGATTCACGGAACAAATTTCTGTTTTTTTGGTACGTTGTTCACATTGCATATTTTAAATAAAGTCTGACATTTGAAATGTTTTTTTCCCTCAATATCTTTCTTTTGCTGCACTATCCACAACCTTGGAAAAACCATTGCTTTGGGATATGAAGTTATTTGTCATTTTCAGTCATGTAAATAAAGATATAGTAGAGGATCTTCAGCTCATTCTCATTTTCACAACACTGCGCATGCGCCACCTCATCTCCAGTAACGCCCCCTGATATCGGGAGCGCGCACGTCCTGAGTCAAAAACGTTTTTTCTCTTGCGAGCTTCCATTTTCGCTACCGTACGGGGAGAACCTCTCTTCAATGGTGAATGATGTGTCTTATCCGTCCCGTTTTACTTCCTAAACAACAATTTGCGCATGCGCGAATTCAAACATGAGCGCGCGTTGTACTGGTCGGGTGGGTGGGGACATTAGTGATATACGCCATCACGTAAATTTTATTTCCGCATTGACACCACCGGTCGTTTTTGATTGGCTGTCATTTTCAATAGGATTTTCCATTAAATTTTTTTATTGAAAAGATCCTCTCCTTTACCTTTAAGATATGATTTAAATGTGTATATAAATAACAATTCATTTCAAGTTAGGAACAGTGTAATACTGCATAGAACATGTATTTGTGCTCAATCTGTCTATGAATAGAAACAAATGCTTTTACATTTAAATAAAAAATAATTTCATTCTACTTTAAAAAGTAATTGAATCCATTTTGAAGATTAAGTATTTACACAAAGGTTTTTTCGATTGATCTACATAATGAAATTAAGATGCATTTACATGCAAATCTTAGTTCGAAGTTTAGTTTTGCTTGGTTTACTTGAGAAAATTAAGTTCACTTTTCTTAAACTTTACTTTTCATGAAAAGAAAAAAAACCTATGTACTTTAAACAAAAAACAGTGTTTTTTGATCAACTTAAATAAATTATGCAAATAGTTGCCTTACTTTTTTTAAAGAAGATAAGGCAGAATATTATTATCTGTGTGCTTCCACTCACTACAGGTTACATTTAATCCATTTTTGTTTTTTTAAAAACAGAAAACCTAAAAATCAGATAAAAAAACAATAAAGAAAGACGTCACAACATATGGTGCCATCAAATAACCAACTTGACTGCTACGTTGCTGTCATTTAGTTAAACATTCTTGAGTAAAACACAAAGGATTATGCAAAGAATAGAAAAACTTTAAGTTATTTCTGCATTTTTATACATACTTGATAAACCAAATAAAAATGTATTTAAATAAATTATCATGGTCACACTGTGCTCATTGGAATGAAAGTGCTACCCAGGAATTTGGCAGAAATAATAACTGAATGCTTACCCAATTTTAGTTCTTAAGTACATTCCTTTGTCATACTTCTGAATTCATTAGAATTAGGTATATTTTAGTTTACCAGCCGGACTGGCAAAATGGAATTTGAAAACCTAAAATTTATCAATATCCTAAATCTGCAGTGGGTACATATTTGGTACATATCTGGTAAAACTGTCAATATGTCATGAGAGTATTATATGATAAATAATCTGTGAAAAATATCAAGCTCTGTTGATGTCTCTTTGCCTTAATAGTCAATCACACTTGTCTCTTACTAGCAGGTGTTCTAACAATGAAAAAACAAGCTATTGTTACAGGAAAACCGTTGATTTACTGTCATAGGTAGCCATGCTTACTTGCCAGTGCATTCACACTGTAATGGGGTATTGGGCAAAGGTAGGGGAGAGCAGAGTGTGCATTAGCGTGATTGGCAGAGCTACCTCTATCCTCCTGGCTCTGACTGGCTATTTCTGACTTAAAACAGCATAGTCCTGGATGCTGCACTCGGACCACAGAAGTTACCTATTGCATCTTTAAGGACAGAAAACCTAGATGATGTTTAACACAGTGTCCAAAAGAACAACAGGCACTTCTAACTAAATGCTGCTCTAGGTTTAGGGGATTCATCACTAACAAACTTACCTTGATCAGAGGGGGCGACTTGAGCCAGAGTGAGCAAACCCACTGCCATACACAACAGAGACACAGCCATGATGAGCAGGAAGAGCTAGGACTTTGCAACACCAGCTGCAATTTGAGATCCTAGGAAGGAGACAAAGGCACGGTGAAAATGAGCGCGAAGAGCAGCTTGGTTTTTGTATGTATTTGTGCATGCAGGATGTTCGGTCAAACACACAGACACCGAAATGGAAGCACGTGAAACAACATGGCAGAATGGGAAAGGGACACAGAATAATAAGGAGTGGCAGACACAGCCAGAGAGAAAAACAGAGATAACAATTGAACAATCTGTGCAGAGAAAAATCACTCAATCTGCTGCTGCCATGGAGACGGTGCAGGTCAGTCTCAAGGAGAAAGACGGAGGAAAGGGGACTAAAGAGATACGCTGCATTTATTTGTCTGGAAGCGAGAGTGTATAAGAAAGAGTTTCCGTTTTAGGTCCACAATTAGCCAGAGGCGAAACTGGCAACTGACCCATGAAAGACCCGTAATCTCTCTCCCTCACACCATCTCTCAATCACACACACACACATGTACAGGCAGACGGCTACGGTTAGTTTAGGCCACATTTCATTAATCCTAAATAAATGATGCTGCAGAGCCAACCTCATCCATAGCAGGCGTAATAAGGTAAACAGCTGACTTAAGGCAAGGGTGATCCCAGGGCAATTTCATGAGGGGGAACATAAGGGATGCAGGCGAATGAGCTACAAGAGAACAGCAGTAATATGATTCCTGAATATAGACTGAACTCCTGGCCTCAGACAAAACAGCAGATAGAGGCTAAACTACAACATGTGCCGTATTGCATTTCTTCTTCCTGCTTAGCATGCTAATCAGCTGCCTGCTGCAGCGTTGGCTTGAGGAGCAATAGCGCGTCCTTGTATTTGTTACCTAATTAGAACTTTTTACTTGTATAATCTTTGACCTTGTCAGTAGGTGTAGTGCTCATGGGGATCAAAGCCTGATTCTAATGAGGCAAAAACACAATTCCTGAGGTCCGGTTAGAGCCAAGAGGCGAAGTGAAAAGTTTAAGGTGAGAGTTGGACACGACCAACTAATTGCAAAAATTATGGTCAGAGCTTGTTTGTGAACAAGGAGTGAAAGTCTATGCAACACAAAAATGGCAGCGTCCAGCACAGCCTTGTGATTTTCTTTTTGTTGTTGTTGCAAACAGAATAATGTTGCTCCTTTAACATTTCAAAAAATGTGCCTCATTGTGTTTTTTTTCTCAAATAAGGCCTCAACAGATGATGTTTGAATTTTCAAAGAAGCAATGCAGGTGACACAATAAATATCTGGAAGAGCCCTGATTGATCAGATGAAACCAAAGAAAAACAACCAAAAAAAACCATTTTGGCCTACGCATATTTTCTATGTGCAGAAAAATATAAGATATCACGTCAGCCTAAACCCATCCAGAGGCCCTTTCCCTTGGAATAGGCAGACGGCGTGGTCCGCTGAAGGTTAACAAAACCCAAATAAAGGTTACAGGAGAGCAACCATGACCATAAAAAGCTAGACGGACAATGAATTAAATCAGAATTAAAATTAAACAAAATTCTTATTCAGTCCACTTAAAAATTATGTTCATAAATACGTTCTGTCTGATCTGATTGATCTCCTGCTCTTTTGTAAAGAGGATTTGTGTAAAGATCCTTTAGAAAAAACTTTCAAATAAATCTGCAGCAATAGTTGGTTTTAGGAAGGATTGAGGGGGAACTATTAATAAAGAAATTTCATACATCCACATCAAGTACCTACCACTTTACACTTCAATCTCAATAAAACATACAAGCACATATATGTAAAGATTCACACATATTGTGCTACTGATGATTATATGTTAAAATATCAGTAAAATCTGTGGTTTCCAATCTTTAGGCTTATTCATATTTTTCTGACTTGATTAAATCTTCTGTGTTTGTACTCAGGACATCTTGCCTTCAAAAGAGCCTTGGGTAATCATTTGTCTGCCTCCTGAGAAGGCTTTCATTTACTGGGAGGTTAAGACATGCTTTTATTATTTTCCGAGAAACGAATGCTTTGATTATGCACTGCTGCAATCCTCAATGGACCGCCAGGCTTTACCATTTTTCGGAACTCAGCGGTCTACTTTCTCTCCTTCAATCTGCTCCACTGCTGACCAAAATATGGTTCCCACTCTCTCTAGACTTGTTTTATTTTGCATTGTAAAGATAGCCTGTTTCATTTGCAGTGAAACTCACTGGTATTGACATGGATTGTCCAAATACCACCACCTGACTGTTCACCTGGTTAATAAGAAATGGATAATTCACGATTGCCCGTTTAAGAACCTCCCAGTCAAGTAAAGAATTACACTTGAGCCTCTCTAAGATTTAACAATTTAAAGCGTTGTAATTTCCAAAGTTTCAACTCATTTTTAATTCACACAAATTCAGTGGTGATGTTACTGTGACATGTAGAGAATTAAGATACACTACGCTTTCAAGCAGTTATGCTTTAAAATAAGTGTGTTTGATAAGTTAAGCTAAAAATGGTTACATTAACTTGTATTTCTATGATTGCTTAAGCATTTACTGTATGGTACTTTTTTTTTATTGCTACCGGAAATAAAATAAATATAGATTCAGTTACGCTTAAACTTAACCGTGCTACCTTTAAAACGCTGCAAACTTCAGCCCTCTTGTGACTCTCTGAAGTAATATTATTTTCTATAAACACAGTATCAGAAAACCTGACCAAACTCTGGCACCTGCAAACACAAATGCCAACCTGGACGATACAACTACACTCCACAGTTCTTCTGTATTTTATGGCTTTTCCTCCATTTTTAATCAATGCATTCATTGGCCCACAGTCTTTTTGAAATTGTCTTTAGTTCATTTATTGTGTTCTTTGTTAAACTATCAGAACCTCAGTGCTTTTCCTCTTACCTTACTGTACCCACTGCAATTTTGGCTATTCATCCTGCCCCAATAAATATAGTAATTCATTTTCGTTCACCTCTTTCCAGTTTTGTTTTCCATTTTAAATAATTTGAGATCAATTTAGGCTGCATTAAACTGCCCTGTTTTTTTCTTAAACTGGACAAATAAAATAAAACAAAAATGTCAATGATCAGCGTTCACAGCATCTGTCGCCTTTATCCTAAAATCAGGACCACCTTGTTTACACCTGTTGTTTTCACAGACTGAATGACCTCACTGATTAAACTCTGCTGCTGTGGTTTTCAACACGCCCTTTCAATGAATAATTGATTTTGGACTGCTGTTACTTTATGTACCCATGGCACCTCTGTTGGTTCCTTTTAATCGGCTTTGATACTTTGTCATACTCCATTGTCAAAATATTTTTTTACACTAAACTAAAAAGCTACTATTGTTCACTTAGGAACAATTGTGAAAAACACTAAGTGATTACAGTCATGTTGTTAATATGTTAACACAACAAACAATGTTGACTTTTTTATCACACTTTTAAAAAGTAAACTTGCTATTTCCTTAACATCTCATATTGAGCTATTAAAGGAGGTATAATCAGGCTGGTTTTTCCTTTTTTGTTCTTTAATTTTTATATTATTGTATAAAAATGTCAAAATGGCCTGAAACATTCAAGTGTTAAACTGAGGAATCTGCTTACTTTTGTAAAAACGCAGAAAGCTGGACAAAATATAAAGTTTGTTTGACTATTTTGCTTTGCTTCAAGGAACATTCTGGTGACCCAAAGAAAGATTAGATATCAAATGCTTGAAACAACTTTGCACTCGACATAAATATCAGTGTTATGTAAATGTAATTAGTATTTTTAAATTTTGATCATTTAAAGGAGCAACAATATTTTGGTCAAAATAAAGCATCTTGGCTCCATATAATGAAATATTAATTTAATTGTTTTGTATGTACTGGTGGTTTGAATGATTCACAAAGCTTGTTGAAGGTTAAAATCATATAGCACTGTTCGAAGACTTTACTTTTCTAGGTTACATTTAGGGTTTGAATCACTCATTTCTGATGATTCGGATCAAAGCAACTGCAGTTTGTGTATCCATTAACATATGTTTGCTTGTATGTTTATATGCGACTTAGCTGTCCTTCCTTCTTCTTGTTAGGTAATATTAGCCGACATATTTAGGTCACTACTCAACAAATGTCTAAAATGCATTCAAAGGCTTTGGCTTCTACACGCACACGCACAACTAAGAGGAAGGACACAAACCTCTGCCTTTTCCGAATGCACTTAACCAACAACACTGTATTAAGAGGCCTTGGGACCTCTATAACACATACACACACACAAACACACACACACATGCACACAGAAAGATTATACAAAATGAAAACATTTTCATTTTTTATGCTAAACACACAAAGCCACACGCAGACATCAAAAACCCTGATGGCAGCATGTTTGACTTTTTTGCTTTCCTGACTGTCTGTCTCTTCCTCTCACTCACACACCCATAAACCCAGTAAGTGTTGATGCAGAGTAAGTAGAGCAAGGACACTGATGGCGCTTGACAAAGCCGTACACCCTGTCCCTCTGCCTGCAACCAAAATCAAGCCCGGGGCCACCAGCCGGCCTACTTGGAAGTAGCAGCAGTCTCCGAGTAAGAACGTGTGTGAGTAAAGGGCCTGGAGTGCAAATACTTACGCATGCACATGCATGCAGTAATGCCGACAAATGTGCTCACCCCTGACCGTGACTCCTGACTGATCTGTGAGTACATTTCGAAATGTTTCTGATTATCCTCATAACATACTGATAAAAAGGTTTTGTTTCTGTTATGTTTTACTGCTTAACTACTCGCACATTTTTTCTTTTAGAAGACCCTTAGTAATACTTATGTATAATTTAGTTTCAGTATAAATCTAGCTGTTCTGTGAAGACCTCTGAGGTTTATAAGAGACAAAACAGCATCATCAATACAAAGAACCCAAACAGACAGGTAAGGGAGAATGTTAGTCAGCACGCAAAATTTTTTGCTGTGCTTCAATTAAATGATGAAGTGTTTCTGACCTCTGCAGATGTCTCCTTGTGCTTTTATCTTTTTCACATGTTTGTAAAAAAAAAAAAAAAAAAGCTCCAGGTAAAAACATGAGCTGTTGACACAAATCAGTGAAAATTGTACTATTAAAAATGCAGCAGAAATGTGAAGCAAGGAATTGTACAAAGGGGTTGGCTTCCTGGACCCTAGCTCCGTGTTATAAAAATATATGAAGATGTCAAAAATAGATAACAGGGGAAAATATTCAAAACATTAGAGCTGGAGGCAAAAAAAAAAAAGTCAACAGCAAGATTGGCTGTGTGTAAACCCCCACCGTCGATGCTGTCAATGCCTGAGGGGAGATTGCGATGATGCACTAAGTGACAAAACAGACTTGTAGTGCTATTGTAGTCCTAATGGGTGAGAGAGTGTGTGTGTGTGTGTGTGTGTGTGTGTGTGTGTGTGTGTGTGTGTGTGTGTGTGTGTGTGTGTGTGTGTGTGTGTGTGTGTGTGTGTGTGTGTGGGTGTGTGTGTGTGTGTGTGTGTGTGTGTGTGTGTGTGTGTGTGTGTGTGTGTGTGTGTGTGTGTGTGTGTGTGTGTGTATGTGTGTGTGAGAGAAAGAGAGTTCGTGTGTATTTTTGGTGGAGGGAGAAAGCAATCAAGAGGTGATGCAGGGGAAGAGGGATTGACTGCCCATAGAATTACAAAGCATTAGAGAATACTTTTCAACATTGGCACTTGAAAGTTAGTTGTTGTTGTTTTTCTTGTAAATTCTCAGTATTTTAGAATTAAAAGCCGACGCATTGAACTGTGTGACTGCGAGCCATTTTCAAATCATCGACCTCAACAGATCCCAGTGGGCCTAAGCTTGCGCGCTGAAGTCAAAGCTACTTAAGGGGTTTTAGAGCCCGTGTGTTTGTCTGGTCGATGCGGGACTCTGGGGAACGAAGGTGTCACCATTTGTCAATCATTTGCTTGTTGCAAAGCAGAGGAAAAGTCAAAGCACTAATGTGTAACTCACTGAAGCAATAGTTGACACTCTGTAGTAATGTAAAGATTTTTTTTTAAAACTGTAAACAAGCTTTTTAGGTTGAAAACTAACATGGTTGACGACTTTCTGAACAAACGCTGCAAAGTTATTACCATTAAAACAAATAGATTTTCCAGTAACTGTCATATGAACATTCACAAATCAAAAAAAACAAACAAGGATTCATATCAACGGTGCATGTCTTCATTTTTTCAACCATTAATTTAAAGCATCATTGAAAAAAACGAATCACATATCACATTAACAATGAAAATTAAAATATTGCCATTTTAACCCTGATATCTTGGATTGGTGTAGTAAATAAATAACTTAACATACTTAAACGGTTTAAAACAACAGCAAAAAAAAAAACTCTCTTTCACCTTTCTGCATTATTCTATGTCCAGATATCAATTATATGTGTAAGACAGCAATACTTGTTAATGGTTTTGAACAAGACTTTATTTCATATTCTGTCACTGAAAGCCCTGAGTCTCTTAAAACTGCTCGGAGGTTGTTTAAACATTAATGAGACTTCTCGCATATTTTTCAAGATCCTAATTCTGCTCCCCACGCATGCTTTCTGAGTTAAAAGCACTTCCTGCCTTGTACGCACTATGAGCACTTTCTCCACGCCAGACAATCTGGAGCATTTTAAGTGTATTTGCTCATTTGTCACGATGCTGCTTTTATCTAAGTATTGCAGTGTTAGACATAATAGCTTGAATCTGTCTATGTCTGGCCTTGGATCATTATCATCACAGATAAAAGAACACGTAGCTTTGAAGAGAAATGCTAAAAGGTTAGAACTCTACCTTAAAACGCCCACATTAATTACCTTATAGAAATACTTCTCATCCAGCCCTTCTAAGTTAAACTAAAGTGTATCTGAAGCCTCATTAAAATTGTGTAGGGAACTTTTTTTTTCTCTCTTCCCTTCACAGGTTTGCTCATTCACAGCAATTGGGTGGCGAAAATCACTCTCATCGTGTCAGGAAAAGTGTCGCGTGGCAAGCAAGTAGATGTTGCACAGAAAGCGATGTTGATATGTTGTGAGTCATCAGATGGTTGAGCAATTGCAGAACTGGCTATCTAAGCAGCGCTGCTCTCTTGCAGCAACTAGAACCTTGGTTTAATCTTGACAAGGAGCCTTTCTGTATGTAGTCTGCATGTTCAAGCTTTGGCCTCCAATCTCTTCTAAATTACTTTTAGGTGTAAATGCATAAGTGCATGGTTGATTCTCTCTGTGGTTCCTTGTGAGGAACTGTAATCCACCTATCATTGGAAAAGAAAACAGCCCTCACCGCAGATCCTCCAATATATTTAAAGGTGACCATGAATTGCTCTTTTACGTCTTCAAACTGTCTTTGTGATGCCAAGACTGCCATTGGGTATTTGATGTTGTAAACTCTCATCTAAGAGCACAGTTCCAGTCTAAAGCCCCAGATAAGCCGACTCCACATCCATTCGTGATGGTTTAAGTCCTCATCTAGTCTTGTTTGTTACCTTTCCATTTATTAAAAAAAAATACTGCTCTGATTGAAGTTGGAAACTGCATTCTTGTAGCTATTTTCTGAATTACACAGAAACATTTTGTTCTCTTTCCTTTAAAACAATGTAATGGCTAAAAGTGTGTCCAAATCTAGGGGCATCATGAAGGATCCAGCCTATCCAGTCAACGTAGAACTGGTCTATCGTCAACCGCGAAGACTGCAAGTGTGCGGCTATGAAACCGGCTGGTGTTGCCTTCAGGTTTTCTCCCTTCCTCTCCGTAAATCCTGTTGCTTAGCAACCAGCACTGATAAACACAAGTGAACACAAAATGATTAAAAATGGTGCTAAAATCTTGCTCAGCTTCATTCAATTGTTTTTTAATAGTCATTGTTGAATTAAATGAATTAATGAAATACATTTGTCACAAAACTTATCCTAAAAAAAATATGTATATGCAAAAATGAAACCTTACTGACACAATCACTGTAGGCTTTTATACTACTTCTATCTAAATAAAGGATAGAGGAAATATCTGCCTCAACGTCGGTATCAGGCTAAGTTGGTCATTTTCTAACATTTCAGTGTCGGTATAAGTATAACTGAACTGCAATGTGTGTCCCAAGGTTCTTTTTTTGGCCTGATATATATATAATAACGGTAATTATCACTTATCGGCTGCAACGACAAAATTATTATTGGACGTCGGTATGGGTCCAGGTTTTCATTTATGTGAATCTAAACCTTTCTTCCTCTCCTGCTTCACCTCCCACTTTGCTCGTTATTGTAACAAGAACAAACATCTCCCTGTCGAACCTGCAAAAATCTTGGGATCGGGTGGGCCGAGACTGTCTTTGTTGCATCCCTGCGGTGTAATCGGCCTCCAAACGCAGCCTTCGAAGGATGCCGCCCATTAATTAGGACACACAAAACTGCCTGTATGTCTCGGTGTAGTCAAACCTCTGGGAAACAAGGAGTCATGAATTACTTATTATAAGTCCGTAGAAATTACTTACACCAAAGCTTAAGTTCCTTTTTTTTTGTTGATAGAACTGAAACGTGGGCTTACATGTGTCGCATTGGTGATTTTGTAAAAATTAGAAAACTCTACATGAAAACTCCGCCACTGAAAATCAGTCTTACAATTAAATCTTTTAAAATATTCTGACTGTAGAAATAAGCACTGAAGGATGGATTTATTTTAGGGTTTTGCATGCACCTTTACTGAGGGGTTCTAATAAGCGTTGGTAGCAGCGTAAATGGACTTCAGACACACAGGAAAAATATTTATATGAACAATAAACTGACTGTCACTAAAATGAACACAATTGAGGGTAAGTGGTTGCCTTTATCGGTAACAAAGTATTTTATTGGACATTTGTCTTTTTTTATATTGCGGCAACAAAATGATCTGGCAGTTCATCTGTTTTTCTTTAGTTTTATCAGGCCAGTTTTGCTTTTTCAACTCAACATACTGTTAATTTAACACCGTGGTGAATCTAAACAAGGGGACATTAAAACATGAAAATAATGAATTTGATGTTTTAAAGTAAATGGAGCCTGTTTAGACACCTAGATCTGTGTTTTTCCTCTTGTTTTTTTTTAACTACTCAATCATGGAGTTCTATATTGCTATTGTTGTGCAGCACTCGTTTGTTGTAAAGCGCTTTACTAACAAAGCGGACACTGACAATGACCAATATTAGTCGCATTAACAGAAATACAGGAAACAAAACAACTACCAGATTAACTCTGGTCATGTGTTAATACTAATTTACTTTCAGATAACAGAACCTTTTCCTTTCACGGGAGTTTGTAGGAAAGCAGATCCGACCTTTTTATTAAAACATTAAACACTTGCTTGTTTCCGAACCGCAGCAAATGTGTCCCCTTGGACAGTCACACTGACTGCTCTACTGCCACATAACAAAGCCGGCAACTAATTAAGATAAGGCTCCATAACTAAGCTGTTTATTTTTCTCACTATGCGGTAATAAATACATAACTACCCAACGACTAAATTCCCTTGTTGTAATCTTATAGTATGCCCATATTATGCTTTATATAGCGCGAGAAATACACTAAAAATCCAATCTGAGCTGTCAAGTTAATATTTACACCATATTGCTTTACAGTTTTTCTTCCTTGTGTTTTTCTTTTGCTGGCCACTGCAGTCAAAGCATCTGGTTGCATTATAGAAGCCTGACATATCTCGTCATTACTGTCAAGCCAATATTAGCACATATCGCACATTTAGTGTCTTAAAAAAATGCACAGGTAAAAAAGGGGTTTGGTATATTCTCTTTTTTCTGTTAGACTGGGCTGTCTCTTTTGTGTTGCCCCTGTGAAGGGAGGATTTGTTCAAGCATGTCGAAGCAGACTTCTGGACAGAAAACTGCATTTTTCTTCTGAAGTGTAAAGAAATATGACACACTGAAACTGTACTAGACATAGCAGTTTTTGGCTGGGGTCTACAGAGCAAACTGAGTGCATCAAGTTTGCAGAACAGAGTTAAGCAATAAGATTAGCTTGAAAATTTATGGAATCCCGAAAATAAGGGTGTTAAATCATTGCTCCTCAGGAAATTATGTTACTTGCACATTAGGCTTGTTCATAAATAACATAAAACGAAGGAGCAGAAAATATTCTTGGTTCCATTACTGAGACAAATGATTGTGTCCAAAATTACCACCAAGGGATACATGTTGGCTGTGCACACCACAAATCTAGGTAAAGCAAACATGTGGAGGAGGTTGCCCTAGACAGATTAGGTGAACTGAAAGAGTTTTGCCTCTTTTTGTGAGGTAGTAAACGACCACATGTGCATAACACCTAAATACACCATATGTGCTGTTAAACATGGTGGTGGCAGCATCCTACTGTCAGGACAACTAGGAAATCCTGTAGGACAACCTGTTTGAGGCTGCAAAACGCTTGACCTGCCAGTACATTTGTTCCAAATAGGCCATGACTACAACGGACTGGTTTAGATCAAAGCCTTTTATATTGTCCCAGTCAATGTCCAAACAGAAATCCTTTTGAAAATACATGCCAAAGGTTTGACGGTGGCTCATTACAGATGTACAGTAAGTGGCAAATAAGACTTGCCAACACCTTTAGCCTTTGAATGGGCATACCTGGAAAAGAACTACTCCACAAAACACATGGAGAAGGTAGGTTTAATAAAGTAGCAACGCTGAATACAAATGAACACATCGCACACAAAATTGAAAACCTTCGGCAGATTTCCATTCACCTTATAATTATGCGCGAATCAAACTTTGAAACATGTAGCTGTAAAATAACCATGACGAAAGTATGAAGGGGCATGAATGTGAACGCATTTGTGATTCAGTGGCTTGTTTTGATCCAGGTCATGGTTTAAGACGTCTTTATAATGAAATATAAAAATATTAAAAGATGCACCTGTTTGCTTTCATTATAGCTGAAATTCCTCCTGATGTCCAGACTCTTTCCAAAAGACGGATATTGCTCCGATGTGTCTGACCATGGCTCTGCGCAGCCCTTAGAAGGCCTGAATGCATAAAAAAGCTCCCAGCGCAACAGGGAGACTGACTCATTGTGTCTGACTGATTCAAAGGGACGTGACGGGAAACCTGTTTGAGATGTTCTGAGCATAAAGCAGCTAAATGGTGCATTCATGTTGAGTACGCTTGCTTTAGGAGAAATCACTCTTTTCTTCTCCGTTGTTCATGTAGATGTAAAAAACAAGCCGTAGTACCTTTGTTCCACTTTCCATACGGCACATATATAACCTCTAAGGCTTGTTAGACAGTTTCAAAGGTCTGTGTTTGTGGATCTTGTATGGCAGTCTCCTCTTTTTTTTTTTTTTGCCAAATCATTGAAGATGCTTCAAGTAATAAGCCAGATATACTGATTAGTCAATATTCCCTTTATTGGTAGGTGAAAACCCTTTTTTCCCCCTTGCAGTTCAATAAATGCATTGAAACTAAAAAAACTCCCATTGTTTTCTGTTTTTAAAGGTATCAGAAAACATCATGTACATTTACACTCTTGATTTAGGTGTTTAAAAAGGTAATCACTATATAGATGATCCTTGACGCAAAAAACAATATGGAAAATGCTGTAAGTCAGGGAAAGTCTGAAGAATGGATCTCCCCAGGAAGTGTCACTCTTTCATCCTCGTCAACCTCTCCACATCCTCTCTAGCTGGCCTCCTCCTCCACTGACCCAATCTTCTCATTCCTGCTCTGAAATATTAATACGCGCTGGCTTTGCCCCTCATTTGTCACGAACAACCATTCAAAAAAAAAAAAAAACTAGGCAAGACATCATGAATGTGAGGTGCAGCCTCAAATCTTCGACCTGCCAGCTTGGACGTCCCTCCCGGCCAGACGCTCACCAGTTGTCGGTGTCACAACTCCAAGGCCATGCCAGTCTCCTGCCTATGAATATTTCACAGCGCTCACACAGCAGCACTCTCCTCTACTACGGAGTCAGGTTTAATGGCAGCCAGCGGTAGGAGTTTCAGCACTCATGTTTGTCACTGATCAAATGGCCACAGCCTGCAGCAGCAGCAGCAGCAGCAGCAGCATCGCCATCACAGCAACATCTTCTCTCTATTTTTTTTTTCTCATGGCGTTGGTCATACATGTGCAGATGTGCATGCGGATACAGACGAGCTGATGAGAGGGGCGGGGTGCCTTTATTCATATCTTACCGTCTATCCTCTTGGTTCCCTCTCCTTCTTCTTCCTCCTCCTCCTCCGCGATCACTGCGTCTCCCGCATCTCGTCCCTCCTCTCCCTCAGCCGCCGTGCGCTCCACTGGCACCAGCGCATTAAAAATAATTTAAAATAAATAAATAAATACAAATATTTGTTGGGCCCAATCCGCTCGGGTTTAAATAAGAGTCATCAGAGCGATTTATCAAACAACAAGCGGGCGTCCTCCCTCGCGTGATCAGCGCGCTCAGGCTGGACCTTACACCCCGGACGTGTTCCGCGCTGCGTGTGTGCGCACGCGTGTGTGTGTGACTGTGCGTCACGTCGGTATCATAATTCCCACGGGTTTCATGTCCAGAGATAATGCGGGTGGGAGGGTGGGGGCTTTGTAGGCCTTACAGCTCCGGGACGGATGGATGGAAGGATGGAAGGAAGGGAGGCAAAGACTAAAACACGATCGGCCCCCCAGAGCGATTAATTAGGCGCAGATTATTGCACAAACCCACGACCGCTCTGCGTCTTCGTCTTCACCGAGCCGGGCTGTCGTCGCTCATCGTGCGTCGAGTGCGTCTCTAGATTTGTAACGGAAACAGATAACATCCAGCCTCTTCTCCCGCATCCTCGACCAAACGTGACGAACGGCGGCGAAACATCAGGACGGATGCTGAGACTTTCTTTCTTTCTTTAAAAAGACAAACGGGAAAAATAAATATGTTCTATAAAACCATCCTGGGTAAAAAATAAAATAAAATTAAAAAAACCAACAAAAACACAAAGACAGCAGCTGAAAAAGCAGGAGAGCGGTTTCCTCACTCCTGGCCTCGCCTTGCATGAGTCCTCTTCTCTCTCCTCTCTCTTTCCTCTCTCTCCTCTCTCTCATCTCTCTCCTCTCTCTCTCCATCCTCTGGTCCAGCTTGTTGCGCGTTCCGCGCACGCGAGCGCGCATCGTGTCTGTGCTTTCTGTGGCACGTTTACCTGTGTGTGTGTGTGTGTGTGTGCGTGCGTGTGCGCGCGCGCGTGTTTTGATGGCCGGGTAGGTGGGAGGAATTCAGATATATCGTCCAGGTTTGTCTGAGTGAGCAACAATGGCTGTGTTGGCAAAAACAAAGCAATATGGGCGTTCATAACAGCATCTGTATCCTCTTGACCACGTCCGGCTCTGTTGTGCAGGTTTGCCGTGCAGGAGTAAGAGATGTGTTGGGTTTTGCTGCATGAGCAGCTATGGACCGATTTCAGTAATATTACCATGGAAATTGTAACGGACTTTGGATCATGCGGTTCCCATCGAAACCGTGACATATTTCCAGTCTGTCCATGGCTTATTTCTTGAAACAAGGCATCGTATTACACTAATCAAGATGTCACCTGTTGGTGACACCTGATGATATTTTGAGTCGATCATCTGCCTTTTAGAGGCATGTTCAGCTGGACTTTCACAGTGACTATTCCTGTCTGTTTACTGCTTTCCCCCAAAAATTGTTTGATTTTAATAATTTCCAGATGTGCAGATGTATGAAAAAAAATGAATATGAGTGAACAGTAGGCAAATATTTTTTTCACATTATTGCCATGACAGACATTCAGTTAAACCTTTAGAAACCGACATACTGTAGCACCAGGAGTTTGTTGGAAACCACATATGTATGCATGGACTTTTAGAATTTTGTATTATCTGAATAAACAGGTAATGAACTGCAATAATTATTTGTGGTAATTGTTATTTTGTTGTCTTTTAATTGCAATGGAGCATGGTGTTTTGTGTTATAGACGACATACTATAGTGGATTCAGTCATCCATGTGATACAGTAGCAGAATCAGTATTCTTCACCACCTCTTATCGGTGGAGTGCATCATGGCTCCTTTTAAGGCCCACTTTGTTTTCACTGTTTCATTGTCTAGCCTGGAGCAAGAAAAATGTTTAAGACTTTTAACTGGTCGTTTACAACACAAGCAATTTCTGGTAAGCTGTCATGTTTCATCATGTTTCATCATGTTTCATCATGTTTCATCATGGCCACATTTGATTGGGTAAAATAAGATTCAGTCATTTAAAACTTCGAGTGAGTGATCTTTTCTCAGTAGCTGAGGGTCCAGACCCTCTTCATGAAGCGACACGTAAAACAAGGGACTTTTTTTTTAAACTACGCTAATTTATTCTTCTGATGTGTTGCAGATTATTTCTAATTTTCCTATTTATTTGTTTTGTAGGGTGTTATCATTTATTAATGCAGGTTTCACCGGAATGTCCTTGTAAAGCAAATGTTTTTTTTTTTTTTACTCTCAGGAAACAAATTAAATAAACAAGGGAGAGCCCTGGGATTTGTTAACCACGACCTTCTTCATTTGTTTCTTATGGCAGTTGGACTTTACAAATATAGAGGCCAGTCGTTTTAGAGCTATTTGCTGTAGATTTATAATAAACGTTTGTATGTACACATCGAAAGTAGAAATTGGAGTGAGAGAAAAACAACATAGAATTTTGATTCGGTACGACAGTATGTGTTAAAGCATTGGGACACTAAAAGGAAGAAAACCATGTTCTTTCATTTTTCTTTTGAGGGGAATTTTCCAAAAGAGAATTCTGACTGATCACACAAAAGCATCTTTGATGCAGGATACAAGTGAGAGGAAATGTGCGGCGACTAAACATAGGCCCCGGTATATTTTAAGGAAATCACCGATTATGTTGTTGTGCTAGTTTTCCCCATTTCTCATGACTCTCTTTGAATAGCTCTGATTACTGTTTGTGCAGAACACAAAGTACAGCCAGACGTCACAACCCCTCAAAAACAAACCAGTCCCTACAAAATTATTTTATTCCTGCTGAATTATTCATGGGTTATCAAACTGTGCGAGAAACGCTTTGATTGGGTGGTACGCAACATGGAAACTTACATATTTACAAAGCAGTTTTGCTGAAAATGGAGGAATGGCATTTAGATTTTCTCCTGGTTTGTTAACAAAACAAGCTACAAAGATGGGACTCTTTGCAGCTCACACCAAACCTTTGCTTCACTTAAAACTCCACACATCAATTTGAGACTATTCTAAATAAACATGGCAAATAGATGCCATTTCGATTAGTCTTTAAGATTTGAAGAACATGCAGTGCCTTGCAAATCTAGTCATACATTTGGATTTTTTCAAGTTTTCAGAGACTAAAAATTTGTTATCTTTCAGAATTATAGTTAGATTGGATGAAGGGTGTTAAGAAAACCTATGATAAACTTTTTCCATAGATCTTTATAAGAGTTTAGTTCTAACTTTTGGCATATCACCCCATTGTAGACCTGGCTGTTTAGAATCATTGTCATGCTGGAAAGGTGAACGTCGACTCTGGCCAGGGAGGACAACATCATGCTCCCATCACCACCTATTGGGAAACTGCATGTTTGTGAAGAGCAGAACTAATGGTTGTCCTGCTGAGATTTTCTTCCACCTGTGCGATGGATCTCTGCAACTTTTCAAGAGTTACCACAGGCCTCTTGGCTATTTTTCTGAATAATGCTCCCCTCACCTTCTTTCATTTTAGATACATGTCTTTGAATGGTGCTATTCTCTATCTGGACTCTGGTGTTCACAGTTTCAGATTTTATTTTATGAAATAATCCTGCTATAAAACTACTGCAAAACTTTGTCCCTGACTCGTCTGCTTGGTTTCTTGGTCTTTAAGTCATAGTTGTTGTTTTTTTCCCTCAAAGGTTCCTAACATGCTTCTGGGCCCTTCACAGAAGAGCTGCATTAAATTACACTCAGGCCAGCTTTATTTACCAAGGTGATTTCTGCAAGTGCTTGAATTCCTTGGAGTTTATTTTCGAAAAATGATAGGTTAGAGGGTAAATAAATTTGATTCCACACTTTTTACATTATTTTTCGGGTAATTAAAAATAAAAAATAATAATCACCTGCCATCCAGTTCACAATTATGTGTTAAATTGTTTTATAAAATGCCTATAAAAATACATTTATGTAAGTGTGTGTAATGTTTGAATAACTTTGCAAGGCATGCTATTTGTGTCTATAAATGAATTAGATAAAGAAAAATGGAGTACTGCAAGAATGAAAATAGCTTTAAAGCTCTAAAAGCAAAACGTTTGGGCCAAATTTACATCATCGTTTTGCACCACCATAGTTTCCATCACCGCAACGACCCTCCGCCGTCCTTATCTTCTCCTCCTCTCGCTTCAGCTTCTGCACCTTCATCGCCTCCTCCACCCCAGCCCCTGCACTTTTTTTTTTTCTTCTTCTTCTTCTCGTCCTCCACCTTGTACTTGAGCCTTCTGACAGGGTCGCTAAAGCTTCGCATGGACTTGTCCTCGAAGTCCTCTTTTGTGAGGAAATTTCTGTCGATGAGCTCCGCTGTCTCGTGCCAGTTGCGGTAGCAGTCTGGTCCCATCTGGGTTATTTCCTCCACCGCATTATGGATGAGAATGGAGGAGTCAGGACGCAGGACCACCACTGTGGGCACCTCTTCCACATTATAGAGGGTCTTCAGCTCCCTGTGGACACATAAATAAGCAGAGAAATTTATTTATTTTTGCTGTATCCAATATTTATCAGCGGTTAAGTATGCTTTACTGTCTGGTTTGCTCTGCACACCTCCTGTAAGGGTCCTCATAAGCCAGGAACAGGGACTTCTTTGGAAGCTCCTTGAGAAAGTTTTCTAGCTGTTCCTCTGACTGATCCAGACTAGAAAGGAAAGATTGTCAGGGATTTCTCCCAAAAACTAATTTGTAGTAACATTTAAAAACCTTTATTTTACAGGTTCAATACACAGAGATTGTTATATTTATTTTTATTCTGGTTATTTTATGGAAAACGACTTTAATTCTAACGATTTTTGTTTCTAATTAGTTTTTTTTATTTCATTTAAATAAGTTCTAAGTAGCTTTTAGCAATCGTTAAGTGTACGAAAACACTTTATATATCCTTTTGTGATGATGAACAGTTAAACGTTGTGACTATGTTTTAAATTATAAAATGTAAATGTTATTGTTATGGTACGTGTACTTATCACCAGATGTGGTGATAAGTACACGTACGATGGCAGCCAAGCACCACAATCTGAATACTTGAATTGATTTTCCAGTGGATTTCACTGAGGAAAATGAAAAAGTACTAACTCCTAAAGATAAGATCAGCTTTTAAAGTCTCACAGACGAACCCAAAGTGGATGCATAAATGAGGAAAATTAACACTGAAATATGGCCCTGCTGAAGGACCCATTTGGTGCTTGTGCATCCTAAAATTGAACATGTGCATCAACCAATTAGAGCTGATTTTATTTTTTTTTCATGGAAAAAAATGACTGCTGGTGTCACTGCCTATCTTTAAAGTCTTGGGTGTAAGACTTGGTTTATTTAAAGATCAATACGAACACACTAAAAGAGTGAGTATTTCAAATTGACCAGTAAGTTCACTTGACCTAAATTATAAATAAAGCCTGCCCCTGCAGAAACTACATGCAGACACATTAGGAAAGACTTAGATGACAACAAGAAGCAGTACAACATTAATACAGTCACATACAGTTGAAAATGTATTTGCCTTTCTATCATTTTTTTATGTTTCGGTAACCTTTTATTATATGATAAACAGTTAAATGTGTGTAAATGGACCGTCAAGGTTGTCGATGAATCTCATCAGAACTGTAAATGTGTAGTTGGAATTCTGCAAGGACAGAGAAAATGTTAATAGCAATCCCTTTACAAGTCAGAACAAAGCTGAAGGAATGATAACCTGATGTAGAGCAGGACCAGCTGAGCGGACCGCTCCACATAGAACTCATCAGTCAGCTGTTTGAAGAAGTGGTGAAGCGTGGGAGCAAAACGCTGGCAGGTCTCAGATTCAGCCGAGGCGAAGAAAAGCATGAGGATTCGGTTCTGCAGTCGCATGACGATCTCGCGCTCTGTGTCCAGCTCATCTTGGTCCTTGTTGTTCTTCACAAGAATACGATCGATAAATAGGTCCACCATGATGAGAAGTCACTGGGCGAGGGGAGCTGAGGCGGGAGCAGAATGAAACTTAGTTTTGCTGGCTGTTGCAAACGATAAAAGCAAACAATGAGCTACAGAGCAAATATATTAAATTGTCCAGGTTTGTAGCTGGTTCTGCTCTCTATGATGCTTTGGTCAATATGTCGTAAAACAGAAAACCTCATCTAAACAAGCAAAACAACTAACAATAAAACATACGAAATATACATATATCTGTTTCGAATTATTTGCTTTCTAAAACTTTCTTTACTTCTTGGTTATAATGTGGTGCTTAAGATCTGATTCTATTGGTTTAGATGGGTTTGAAAAGATGATAGTATTCAAAAATATTTATATATATATATATATATATATATATATATATATATATATATATATATATATATATATATATATATATATATATATATATATATATATATATAT
>JAVLVB010000440.1:93074-113443 GCA_032876305.1 Orestias chungarensis | reverse complement strand
AAAAAAAAAAAAAGTAAGATAATAGAAAACAATAAAACAAACATTGGGTTTCAGAACCTGAGGCAAGTATAAAAGATAAAATCTTAAAGTCGAAAGATGATCTGACAGAAACCAGGAACATTTGAACATTTTCCTTTCATAAAACTTTCTTTCCTTATTGCTTTGATAGTTTCATTGAACTATTTTTGGTTTAGTTGACCACAGACATGCAGGAGTTCAAACTTATTAAAAGCTTAGGAGTCAAGTCTATGCAAAACACAAGTCAAAGTAATTATTTATGTAAAACCTCAATTTTAACCCTAAATAAACTCCAATATTACAAGGTAATTTTTATTAAAATTTTTTATAAAGTTACATACATGCAACCAGTTGGCAATCATTCTTTCAGTATTTTCTTTTGAGTTACACAGAGCCTATGTTTAGATTAGTTTGATAAAAGTTTATGTAAAAAAGTGAGATATGTGGCAACTCCAATAAATAAACTAAAAGACGTTAGTGGACTCTTCAAGAGTTAACTCTACATCTAATCTCTCAAGAGAAAGATCCATTAGTGAAGCGGAAAATCTAAAAGGAAAACTGTTTTTTTACCCCATAAAGTAACCCTCCATTAGCCCTGCCTCTAAGTCTCCCCCCCCCATACTCTGCATCACAGCTTTGTTTGGTCTCCCTTGAATATGTGTGACGAAGTTCTACGACGATCGCTCCCACTCCTTTTCTTCTTCTTCTTCACAGCTCGTCCCGCGCACTCACGTTCTCCAGCTCGGACTGCAGCACATCTGAATTTTTGGCCTCGAAGCTCAGCTCGCCTTGCTCCTGCGTCTTGCTCGACCTGGCTCGATCCCAGTCCGTTTTGACGGTCTCGTTGTCCCAGACCACTGATGTCTCCGTGTCGCTGATGTAGCCCGCGTCCCCCGTGTAGTGGGTCGGATACACGAGGAGAGGCTCAGCGGAAAAAGCTTGCAGGTCCCGATGCTCAAAGGGATCCATGTACTCCGAACTGGTGGGACATAAAAACAAACAGGGTGGTGATCACGTAAAAGAAGACCGCCTCATGGAGGCCGACGGAGAGAAGACGGGTCAAACTCACATTGGATGCTTGTCGTACATGACCGGGAGAAACTCGTCGACAGGGAGCATCTTGCTCAGAGGCTCCGCCATGAGGAGCTTCTGCGCTCCTTGCAGAGACAACATGTAGCCGAGTGTCCAGTAGGAGTAGTCCGCCTCCACCAGGTTGTGAACGTTTGGGACAGACTTCTCTGGGTGGTCCACCTGCATCCGCTTCCGTCCGATGTATCTGAACAACAATGAGGATAGAAATACATGAGACACACACGTTGACTCGTGATTTGAAAATGTGTTAGACCCTTTAATTATACATGTAAGAAATTTCCAAATAATCACACAAAAAAAGCCTAAAGAATCAAAGATCCTCCATTTTTACAATAGTAGAGATGTTGTGCTTTTACCCAAGTTAATCCTGGAATGTCTGTTTTGGTGAAAAAGCTCACTCTTGGTCTAACCTGACCAAAACCCACATGACTAAAGTTACAAAACGCCACATGTTTATGTTTGTGATAGCTAGAAAAGATAAAGCCTTTTCCATGACAACTCCCTGAAAACAGATTAGCCTGTAGATCTCATCTAGTGGCTCTTTCTGACAACAGCGTGACCGCTGCCCTTCATCGGTGAGCTAAGGTGATTTTATTTGCCCTGCCTTGTGAACAGTTTCAAAATGAATTAAGACTCTGTATCACATATATTTATTTACCAATCAGTTCCTCCCAACTTGAAATGACTTCAAGAATTAAATAATGAATTTCAAATATACTTAGGGTGAATTTACCTAAAGTAATTACAGATGCCAATTGGGGTGATTTATTTTTTACCAACAACATTAGCATTTTTTTAAAGCTTTTTACACATTTTAGTTTAGATGGCAACAAGGACAGAGCATACTGTTTATACTACTGAAAGAACAAACTGTACTGAGAAGGGGTTTAAACAAAAAATACAAAAACAATACTGTATTTAGGCTTAACACATCTATATTTTTGGATTACTTGACCTTCAAACTCAAAAAATCATCACCCAAAATCTCACAACCCCATTTCTGCTACATTAAAGTCTAATAGACAAAGTCCAAAGTGATGCATGTTAAAACATCTGATTAAATAAAGAGAACTGATCTAAAACAGCTGAAATGCAATTATTTCAATTGCAACAGTATTTTTCTGTGGTCTCTAGTAAAAGGCTGAAACATATCTGGTGAGCAGCAGCAGCGACGTCATGTGCGACGGGAGGGACTGCATCAGAATGGGGAGCTGTTCCTCTTTGTTTACCATGCTGGCTCGTTTTCATTTCACTCACATAAGATCCCAGTCCAACTTGTGCGTCGTCACTTCCTGCAGCAGCGCCTGGAGCCGCCGTTTGAAGAACACCTCGAAACGGAGGTCGTCCTCCAGGACCAGGGACGTTTGGAAGCCACGCTCTATGATCTACACAGAGAAATGAAGGTTTCCTACAGCTTTTTTGATTTTCCTAGCTGTAAAAATGAAAAAAATAAATGAGCCGAATTTGATGAATTTCATGCAGTATTATATGAAACTCTAGTGTATATTAATATTTCCACGTCCAGAAGATATTGTATTAAAATTGCCCCCGCCCAAGGGAAATAAAGCACATTATTTCATTTCAAAAATACCACATTTGTGAAACCACGTCAATGAAAAGAGCATCTGAATAACAATTCAGAAAGAACTTATATTTTACAGATGCATCATTATAAAAGAGTGATATATATTTTATTTTTTACTTTTTGTAAAATTTGAAATGGAGTTTATTTCACCAAACCAACAAAAAAAAGCTTTTTTAAATCAGAAATGTCATGATATGAGCAAGACAATTACAGGAATGACAACTGCTTAAAAGGCAGGTACTGCCATCCTCTATAAGGAATGTTAGGTGTGCGTCATGAATGCATATTACAAAACAATATCAGGTGGAAGGAAGAGCTGTCGTTCGCTAGTGTTGATCCACCGTGTTTTATTAAGTTTAAAGTCTGCTCAGTTGTTTAGCAGGAACATTTTTTAGGGCTTTAATGCGTCTTTTTTACAATTTTTAAGGGGAAGCTTTTTTCATTTTCGAGTAGGACTTGATGCTTAATGAACAACGCGGTGACCAGACTGACCAGCAAGCTAAACTCTCAAGAGGAAGATGGGAAATAAAGAATAAAAAATAAAAACAAAGAGCCAAAAATGTAGACGAGCCAAAAACTACGAATGAAGCACCCAATCCATCCTTAACAGAATCATGCTGCATTGATACGTGGAAAAAAGTTATGGGAAAAACTCACTTTGAGGTTTTCATTGCTTTTAGAATCATGTTTAAATTTAAGTGAAATACAAACAAAAGAAATACAAGTTTCATCGCAATGAGGTGATCTACTGAGATGCACTTTTTGAACATCTAGGCGGCAGAGTTGTTTGACTGCATTTGTATAGTTGCGGTACATTTCTGTCAGTCCAAGTAAAAGCAACACTCCCGTATCTGATCCAAAGTTTTTCTCTACCAAAAAAAAAACTGCACAGAAATACTTGAACGCACTGATAAGTTTGTTTGTTTAAGAAGAAAAAAAAACTGACTTCACAAACAACAATTCAATCTACTGTTTAAACACAATCTGTTATCGGCGTCGTGCAGGGGGACCCCAAAGGCCTCTGGTGCGTTTAAGTGTCTCACCTCCTTCCAGATGTTGTAATGAGAGAGGAAACAACCCAGTTCACCTTTGGTGAGAGGTCGGCCGTGATAAGGGTCTTTGTATCCGGGGAGCATCTTAATCCCCATGGAATCTATATCCGATGTATTCAGAGCTCTGGCAGAAAGCGATGGGATTAAATAGAAAACCGATTAGAGATGGAATCTATAAATTACATGAATTTTAACAAAATACATTTACACAGACCCAACTGATTTTTTAAAAAAGTGCTACAGATGTGGTTTTTGGTAGACTTTATTTGGATTATCTTAATGCATTCCTATGCCTTCAGCTATGTTATATTAATCAAGCTCTAGTAGGTATTTTAGGAGAGATGGATGTTTTCCAGGACACCAGACGGGTTCCCACTGAGACTATGAAGACTCACTTTGGCTGTGAGGTGAACCTAATTTTACCAATGTTGTACCCAATAAACTGAAGCTAACCCACATCATAAAGTTCACTCCACATGCCTCGAGAGAAGGAGGAAGAGTCCAACCGGGTGCTACATTAACTGGTTGCTTATCTAGAAGAAAATAAATCTGAACTAGACACACCACATGACCTTTTTCTATTGATTCAGAGTTTAATCAATATGCCGGTTATGGCGAACATTTTATTCAGCTTTATTACCGGGTATCTCTACATTGCATTATTTTATTTTTTAGTGTTACAGGCACTACTAGAAGCCTTTTTAGTTTCAGAATCAAGGCTTTCATAACACACACACAGATAAAAAGAGAAAATCATAAAATCTAAGCTATGATTTAGCATGTTGCAAATAAAAATTATGTGATAAAATAACAACTTGAAGAAAGGATTAGACTTGAAACTTGAAATATTTTAATATGTTGTATGAGCAGTGTTCAAACCTCTTTCCAGCAGACCAAACAGTAAGAATGGAGGGATATCTGACCCTTGCTTCGGTAAGAACTAGATTACCTAAAAAAATATTCCACTAAGAGCATAAAACATCCACTTTTCACCTATTTTATCAATGTTTTGGTGTTTCGCAGGATTCAAGCCCACATGTTCAAGAGATGTAACAATAACAACAACAAAAACACAGGAAGGAGAAAAGGAGGATGACCAGAAAACATACTTCCCATCCACAGCAGGAACAACCTTACAGCTGATCTCCTGCTCATACAGAGTCCTCAGCATTCGCTCCCGACGGTCCTTTCTACGAACCAGGTTTATCATGAAAACCTGCGAGCAAACGAACGCAACAGCTCACACACTCTTGGGTTAATACCAAAAAGTGAGTGCAGGAGGGGGAGAGTGAGCATACCTCATCAAAGCCCATCTTGTTTGGATGCTTGGGAGGACGAGGCAGGAAGCTGGAGGGCTTCAACGGAGGATGGTTCACTGTGGAAAAGAAAAAAAGGAACAAAACCATAAAGCAAAGAGCGACAAATCATAAACTGTAAAAGGATAAAAAATATGTTACGCAAGAGCCGTAATGTTTTCAGTATAGGGAATTAAATGCATCAGGCTACATTTTCACCCCTTTCTCTTGTTACAATAAGGGTTGATGAAATGACATAAAACGAATCCCAGTATGTGAACAAAGTGTATCCTTGAAAGCAAACTATAACCCAGTAAACCCAAAACTACAGGATTTGGATGTACATTGTTTAGATAGGTTTAACACTCTTTATACCAGAAATATACATTTAGAGAAACTTTCTGTGATTTAGGAAGGCATTGAGGTAAGCTCATAAGGACAATTTATCTATAGTAGTTGGATATACATACCATGTATGATTTTCTGCATTTAACCCAAAGCTGAAACACTTTACCGGTCATGGTCACATCAGCGCGTTTTACTAACATCGTGCAGCCCTGCTAATGATCCAGATCATTTATTTAAAGAAAGCCAACACCAACACATTAACATAATTTGATCCCCAAACAGTGACTCTTATTTTTCCCGGATGTACTTGTTGTGTACACCTTCTTAGAACAATGTTTACTCTCCTCCCTCCTCAAGTGATGCCCTCTTTGGAAATCTCTGCTAGTAACAGCCGAATGAAGCTAAAGCCTCGGTTTTTCTGAGTAGCACAGCTGTACATGTTTCGACAAATCACAAAGGTGTGCTGACGGTTGGAGCAGTAGGGGTTTAAGCAGATGCAACTACTTGGCCTCAGGGGCCAGTGTTGTGATGTGTGTCTATTCAAATCACCTTCTTTCTGTAGGTCAGTAGAAGGACTTGTTTGAACTAGATGCTTTCATGCTAAGCACATAATTTAGCTATTTGATTTTATGTGCATCAGACAAACAGTCACTTTTTGGACTGTTATCCTGTTAAAAAAACAACAACTGAGTAGCATCAGATGCAAAAAAAGGGACATGATGAGGTTCAATAATCTGAACAAGAAAGTTGCTCCTGGTCCGGGACTGCTCTGGAACATATGGGAATATTGTGCAAGCAAGGATTCTTCTTTAAAACAAAGATGATCACAGACAACCATGAGGATGTTATATACCAGCTTTAGTCGGATGCTTATTAGAATCGCTGTAATATAGAGTCCAACAGGAAATCCGTCCTGCCCAGTGCAATCAACATCTCCAACACATTTTGTAGAAAGTTGTATGAGTTTATATTTAATTTCTTTTGGATTATTAGAATATTTTTGACTGAATGTTAACTTCTTTTGGCAAATATCAGAGAATTTGTCATTTTAAATCTAAGTTTATGAGGCCATTGTCATGGTCTGTGTTTTTGTTCTGTGTTTAGTTTGTTGTAATCTTGTTTTACTTATTGTTATTATTATTATGATTTATTATTGTTTTCTTTAGGTTATTTTCTAGTTTGCTTGAGTCTTTGTTTTGTTATTTCCATTCTGTGTTCTCTAGTTCTCCCCTGCTCTCTATTCCCTCTTCTCTCCCTCTCTCCTCCTCACTGGGTTTTCCTTTGGGTCCTTTCTAATCATCATCCACATCTGGTTGTAATTGTCCACTGCTTCACCTCTTGCTCCTCTATATTTAAGCATCATGCTCATTCACTCACTGCTGGATCGTCCGTTACCTTACCTCTCTGTGTTGCTCTTTTCCCGGCGTTCCGCTCCTCATCTCTCCCAGTAAGTTTCCTCTGCTGCTCGCCTGGTTCTCTGCTGCTGATCTCTCTGCCCTCTCGTGATATTCCGTTCTCTTCCTTAGATTTTTTCGTCCTATGTTTGTTTCCCGTTGCTTGTAGTTTTCCTCGTGCCCATCCCGGTTGTTTTTGTTTTGATTTGTTCTTTGTCTTATTTCTTTCTAGTGTTTGGTCCGTGTTAATCCTTGGTTTGTTGTTCCTCCTCCGTGCCGCATTAATTCAGTTTTTTGTTTATGTTCCGTTCATATTCATTCTAATAACAAATACGTTTCTTTCATGCAAATCCACCTCTGCTCGAGTCATTGATCCGTTTCCTGACAGCCATGAGCTCATACCGTAATTCACACATGGTCATTTCCAAAAGAACCAGGACTACTTGTTTTAATCTCACCTGACAAAAGGACTCATCTACAGCTGAAGTCTGAAGAGTATTAACTTAATTCAAAATGCTTTTAATTTGTATGTTATTTTTTTGTGATGGTAGGACAAAAATAATACTGGTTGGAATACAGATAGGGTCTACAAGTTTTTAATGGAGATTGGGTCATTTCAAGATGTCCGTCTTTCCTGAAGTTTGTTCAACAATGATCTTTCGGATTTTTTTGACATCGATACTCATGTTCTCAGTTTGTGGTGCAAACATAAGTGAGAATCTGTCCAGCAAGTCTTACCAAAAAAAAACTCTGATCAGGCTAAAACAAAGAGTTGACTTAGTTACGTCTAATTAAAACTTTAGGGTCTCCCTAATAAATATTTATTTCCCTAATAAATAAAAATATTTAAAATTATTTTAAAATTATTTTTAAATTATTTTCTGCATTTTCAGGGTGACATCGTGCTACTTCATTACAAGCCATGCATCCATTTTTTGGTCTTTATATAAATCTTAACTTGTGGTGCCAATCAATGCCAAACAAGTCTGATACTACATGCACTCACATTCACACTCACCTAAATAATTAAAAATAGACCATTTTCACTGAGCTCCGTAACTCACCCATGATCTCAAGGTGAGTGTGCAGAAAGCTCTCGACTTCATCCTGCATGGAAGCATGGGAGCGCATCGGCACAGGCAAATACCCGTAGGAGTCTCTGTTGCATACATACATCTGCACATCTGCGGAGGGAATGGGATTAAAAAAAAAAAACATGTGCAGACAGATCAGCTAATGAAGCAATATCAGCTTCATTCTTCTCCCACCTGCCATGCGAGCAGAGTAAGCAAAGACAATGACGTCATCCAGCGCCCAGCTGTACTCTGGGTGTGGTGGGTAAAACGCCAGCTGACTGGAGGCCTCTTTCCTTAGATCCACCAGGAAGGTAGAGTGGACCATCGGCACGGCGAAACAGCCCAGACGCTCCCGTCTGCGAATGGGCATGTAGGCAGGGGTACGCTTGTAGTAACCCTAAAAAAAAAATGAAACATCATTTGGACTAATTAAGAAATTCACTGACAACTACATTTTTGAAATGAAATGGGGCATAACCTTTAAAGTTATGGAATACTATGGAGGCGAAGAACATCTTTTGCAATGGATAAATTATTTTTCCCCATGCCAACCTGTTTTGGTCTTAAAATGGTTAGAAATTAAAACCTGCCCCTAAATAACAGTGGACAGAATAAGTATTTTGTACAAATACCTTTTACCTTAAGGTTACAGAGGTCAGTTTTTCTCTTAAGATTTTCTATTGGGTTCAGCTCTGGAGGCTGGCTAAACGTCTAAAGAAGTAACTGGTGTAACTATGCCAAAACTAATTCCTCGTATGTCCAATAACGTACCGATTCTGATTTGCAGAAAAGCCTCCCCATACTTCCTTTTTCCTCCAAAAAGAAGATTTTCTATCAGAACTTCCTATTTTGGTCTCATCTGACCTCTTGACCTTCTCCTCTGGACCATCCAGATGGTCACTGGCAAACCTCAGACAGCCTGAAACATGTGCTGCCTTGAGAAAGGGGACCATGCATGCGCTAGATAATTTTAATCTCTCCATGATGGCATATGGTGTTACCATGGTAACCTTTGAGACTCTGGTCTCGTCTCTCCTAAGGTCATTGACCAGGTCCTCCCATGTAGTTCTGGCCTGATCCCTCACCTTTCTCTGGATCACAGATACCCCACAAGGTGAAATCTTGCAACCTGATGCAACTTAGCAATAATCTTGACTTTCTTCAACTTTTTAATATTTGCTCCAACAGGTGCCGAAAATCCCACAAAATCAAGAAAAAGACGCACTATAATTCTTAAAAAGCCGCATATTTACCGCATAAATACCATCTAAGCGCAGAACTCGTAGAATTCTGTAAATTTGCCTGATTTTACTGATTGCACATTTTTTCGCAGAAATTTGAAATAGTATTTTCTTACTTTTGACTGACACTAACCCCCCCAATCCAAAGGTTAATCGTCCGACCCGTTGCGTTGTGACGTGCGCCCATAAACTAATAAAAGCAAATGGAATGAACGTCAAACAGCGCCTTACTACATGGTGATTTAAGTTAGTTAGAACTGGCTTTGTTCTTAGACATATTCTATATTTAATAAATAAGCAATGTTCATATTTTGTAATTTTCCACTCTGCATAGATTACCCAATAGATGACCTAATAACTAAATAACTGCGAGACTAAATAACTGCGTCTGCTATGTTATGTCATGCTGGCTGTTTTTCTGAGGGGATCGATTAATACAGTTAGCCAGTGGCTCCTAAAAAATGAACTAACATGTCTGAGAAAGCCTGGATTATTGGTGGTTGGTGATAACTAATCTAATGCAAAAAAATGGTTACAATTTATTCATAAATTAAAATATGTGATTTTCCTGATTATGTTTTTTACAGTAGCAGTGTACCGACTAAGAAAAATTACATTTAAAATCGACCTCTCCGTTCTTTGTAGATGGAAAGCTGGACAAAGCTGCTGTGCCTGATACTTATTTTCATCCCCCGTGTAAAAAAAAGAGCTTCAAGCTTGAAGTAAATCAGTCTGGGAAATTTTAATTATGCAGAAGTATTTACATATTAAGACAACACTTACAAGCTTTTTCTCAAGTAACTCATTTTAAAAAGCAGAACCAGCTCGAGTTTCTGTTTGAGCTTGTGTGGACAAACCGAAGAAACTCCTAATTGAACATAATGAGCATCTGGGGTCTCTCTACCAACCAAACATTTTTTATCACCGAGCTCAATAGACCGAAAAACATTCATAAACCTAAGAGATAAAGCAGCATAACTAATAAATCACTTTAACAGGATATGGAGAACCTGCACACAAATTCCTAAAGAAAGAGTAGGTAGAATCTTCTGTGATTCATTACATGTTTAAAACCTTTTAAAAATTGTGCTTTTCTTATAAAACTAAGGAGAAATGTTTTATGATATTTAATCTGATGAACAGTTGAACTACCTTAATGCCAGGGTTAGGCCAAGTTAGAGATGTAAATGAGAGCTGGTACTTAGGACAGATTGGTTAAAGAAAAATAAATCAGAATAAAAACATAAAAAAAACATTTAACGCGTTCAGTCAGTGATTTACAAAGACATAATAAAGGGCTTTAAATGATTTATCTAAGCCAGTGGTGCCCAGGTCTAGTCCTTAACGCAGTCCTTATCCTGCTATTTTAGATGCATCCCCTTTCTAACCACATCTGTATTAAATGAGTTACTGATCCGGCTTCTGCAAAGCTGTATGACTGAATGCTGATGAGGTATTTCTTTGCTTTTTTCATCATCTAAAAGTTGCAGTGTAGTATGGGTTAGGGTCCATTCCTATTTCATGAAACAAATATGTATTCTGTTTTCATTATAATTGGGAAATAAATGTATATAACATTTTCTGTGATCCACATCAGGTTGCACGTCTATAACATGCTTGTTGTGAACAGGTTGCTGACATAACTCTGTCCGGTGATTGGACAAGGCATCCTTGGTGAAATCAGAGTTGGGGCGACTGACGCTCAGAAGCTCTCTTTCAATCAGAAGATTTCGTGTTCACTTCCGACTTCCTCCTGCCTAGAAAACTGTGCATTGGTATATGACTGCGTGTTCACACGTGTAAGAAAGGGGTTGAATGATCTTAGGCATGAAAGCATCAACTCCTCCAAAAAGTTTCTTGTCACTATAGTAGGAAAACTGAATGTTTTCCTCCTGGTCATCTTTACAAATGGATCAGAGGTTTTTTTTTTTTTTACTTAAATCTGTAATGCTCTTTAACACTCCACAGTTTCTTAGTCAGTTCTATGTAGTGACCAAAATAGTGAGTGCTGTAAAATAAATCCTTGGAATTAAAGATTCAGGCTAAAGTCTGTTCCAGTCATTCGGAATAAACTGCAGGCGTGAGTGAATTCGAGGAAACCCGCATGACATTCAGACTTGCACATTAACAAGTATTGCTGGTGATTTTATATTAATGATTCCATCCCTGCAAAGAAGATTTCAATAAATCTTAACAAGCTATAGCATAGCATGTCTACGTAATGTATGTCAAAGTTTCATACCAGAATTATATATCAATCTAAATCTTACTTTTAAATTGCTTCGTAAAAAAAGGTTCAGGGTTTTACTTTACTTTACTATACTGGAAAAAAAAAAGTATTCTGGAAACAATCTGGATACACAAGAAGCTACGATTGAGTCAGCGGTATGACCAAGGCACAGTACTCCACAAAAACCACAAATTGGAAACATCTGCAATGGGTTTGCTCCTCATCTCGTTTGCTGGTCTGTTCTCCTCCTCGAAAGTTTTTCGAGCACGTGAAAACAAAACATAAATCTGATTTGGCATCTGGGGAATCTTTGAGGCCCTCAGATGCATAATCTTTACAGTCTGTTGGCTCGTTCTGTCTAGTGGTGCAAGGGAGACAAAGTGCTGAGTTTCTGAGATAGCGTTACAAAAAAAAAAAAAAGAAAACGTTTCACATTTACCTGATTTAACTAAAATTTTGCTGTAATGTGTGCATTTTAATTTAATCTCACCAGTAATTATACTGATACTTATTCTTACATTTATATTACATGAATAAAATATCTAATCAGGATCTCTTCTATATTTGAATGGAAGATTGACTGAAACAGATGTGCAACACCTGTACGCGAAACCAAGCATAAGAAACCTGAGCAACATTGAAGTAAGTACCTGGGAGGTCATCCCGCACCAGAAGTTGGAGTAAGCCGCTCTAGATTCCAGCATGGGAGCGACGATGGTTTTGTTTTCCATCATCAGCTTCCACAACACGTCCCTGTCGGTGAGCAGGTTGTCACAGTCGACCATCTAGAGAAGCAAAGAGAGCGGCTAAATATTTGCATGCAATTAATCGCAAATGTGTTTCTGCACCTCCATAGGAAATCCACCACCAATACCGCACTGCCAGCAGATGACTCATCGATTTGTAGCAGCAAAGAACAAAAGGAGCACTCACAGATGCTTCGTAAAGCTTCTCATTTTAGTGGGTTCACAAGCAGGCCTTACAGGCTGTTCTTGCTGTGAATTGTTTGGTTATATTTTGGCATGTTCCTTTCTAATCTGTCAGAGAACATTAGCAGTCAGCAACTGTGGGCCAGCTGGGAGTCAAGCAGCTGTTCAGGGCATTTAAGCCTCTTTTATAGAGCGCGGCACAAACATTTGGCCATTTGGACGACGGCTTTAGTTTTGCTATGCGTCTGAATGGGTGATGCTTTCAACAGGAAACACTAAAATATTTGCCCTTAAAAAAAAACAAAAAAAACTCCATAATAAATTAGAGCTGAGAATTGTTTTAGCAGATCTATTTTTAACAAATGAAGGAAAATTTGGTTTTAACACAGAACTCTCATCACAATAATCAACAGATTCATTTATACCCAACTAGCCAAAACATAAAACCAGATGGCACAAGTAACATTCTTGTTATTAAAATAAAATTTATTATAAAATTACACACTAAATAAAATAAAAAAAACAGGCCTAACATTTAAAGCAAGCAAAATAGAAATCCTTTAAGATCAAGCAGGGAAATTTATGGGGAGGCACGAGTAAGAGGTAAATACGAGCTACTTTCCTGGAAAACATCCTGATGTGCATCATGTACGTTTACTACTTAAACCTTAAATGACTATAATCTCAGTAAACCTCAGAGTCTTACAAATGTGAGATATAAGGAATTTATTAATCTTTATATCATAAATGTATCCCTTTCATCATAGAAACTTTCTCTGGCAAGTTTACTAGTTTGGTAGAATAATAAAAGAAAGTCAAACTAGTCTCAAAATTTCTGAAATGTACTCTTTCTAACATTATTTTTTTATTCTTCATCTACAACAGCCCTAATACTCATAACACAATAATGCTCATTGTGAATTCACTAACCCTTCAGCAGAGATAAAGTCGTAATTACTACAGCAATCACCGCTCTCTAAAAGTATGACAATATTGGACTACAATGTTAGGAAATGACAAAACAACTACTGTGTAGTAGTTATTTACAAGTACAGGTCATTTACCACTTACTAGAATAAATTCTAAAAATAACAAACAAAAGAAAAGTTACCAGACAAGTAAAATAGGAATCTCTCATATCTGATTTCCTTGCATTTAGAAGAAACGAGATCAACGACTTGCCGATGACGCACCAGGAGGTAGTCGGCCCAGATCTCGCGGGCCTTGTCCAGCGCTGCCTGTCGAAGTTTCATCACATGTTCATACCGGAGATTGTTCCAGTGTTTCGGCCCCACTTCGTCCTCGAAGGCACTGGTATAGGAAAAGACGGGCTCGTTATTGGAAACACTCGTTTTCACATGCGCAAAACCCAGACCTGCATCCTGACGCTTTTACCTGGTCTCGTCGTCGGGTCGCCACTCCACATAATGATAGTGATTCTGCACCACGATGAGCCAGTCTCTCAGGATGTCTGTGGTGTTGTCAATGTTGTGATCTGTTGCCACCCTGTGTGA
The DNA here is from genome assembly GCA_032876305.1 of Orestias chungarensis. Lineage (NCBI taxonomy): Eukaryota > Metazoa > Chordata > Actinopteri > Cyprinodontiformes > Cyprinodontidae > Orestias > Orestias chungarensis. The sequence continues at coordinate 99,669 of JAVLVB010000440.1, read as the reverse complement.
GCAGAGCAAGAGAAGTTAGTAATAAAAAATACATAACTAATTTACTGGTTAATTTATTTTGCTGTTTAAGATTTCCAGTTTGGAAACCAGTCCCAACTCCTTGGGCTTCCACAGCCCAGAACCTATCATCCTGTTTACAAGCAAGTTTTACCGCTTGCATTTATTTGGACTTTTAATTCAACTCAAGTTTTTGAAACAATTGAAAGGAAAAAAATATTTGAATAAAATAGGAAATGTGATATTGATTTTGATAAGAAAATAATAAATCTGATAATATTGCCATATCTGCCTATCCTAAGTATAGTCTTGATTTGTGATGAGTTTATCAGAATAGTAACTACTACAGTATAACATCACGAAAATCCCATTGGATGATTGTAATTTTGTATTAAAATAAAGCAACCTCGACATTGTCTCCAGTAATTACTTTTACTTCTGGGGAATTTAGAAAGCTAAGCGAGATTTGGCATAACTGTGGTCGCTCACCTATGTCTATCATGTTGAGTCACTAAAGAGTCGTCGAGTCACGTTTCCCCCACATTAGACAGTTTCCAAAATGCTCACATCCCTTTCATTTCACATGAAGTCTTCTTTGAAACGAGCAAAAGACGGAAAAAAAAAAGAAGCAAAAGTGATAAAATGTTGGTGCAAAGTAGAGACTTTTCACAGCTTTACTTCACCCTTTACATCGTCTGCATGTGAAACAAAAACAGCTATGTAAACACAGATGCCGTTTCTGGATACCGTTTAGACAAAAAAAAAACAACAACAACTAACCATTATAAAAACACTGTTACAAAGTCATCCGTGAAAAACTGATATTTATCCTGTAGGTATGTCCTCTCACTTTAAGATGAAAAATAAAACATGGTTTGTAATCCAGATTGTTGTTTGTGGATGGGGGTTGGTTTGCAATTCCCAAACAGAAGGGCAGAGGAATGGAGCTGCAGCTGAATGCATTCAGTAACTTCTGTGGAAATTTCAGACTTATTGAGCTTTCCCACAAACACGCCATTAAGCAAATAACGGAGAGCAGCTGTTTCCATTAGATACCATAAGAAACACAGTTTATGTGAACACATCCTCCACATTCTAAAAGACCATAGAAATAGAACTTAATTTAATGGCACAACATTAGTTTATAGACAACATTACAGCTCAATGTTAAAATACAAATGAACTTCAAAACCTTCAAAAAATAAGCTATTAAACCATGCTGTAAATGTTCAAAGTTTTTGGAATGCCATTAGGGTCTGGGCTTTTTACTCTCTGTTATAACACGGTTACTACTCTCTCACATTTCTAGTCATGCTCCAGGGAAATCTAGAAGTTCCTAGAGGTAAAAAAAAAAAACCCCAACAACAACAAACAAAATGGATTTACACGAAATACGTGGAATGTACAGAACATCATAACAAGCAGGGCAAGGAATTTCATTTTGGGAGGTTGTTAAACCAAGAAACACTCTCGTTTTAATGAGATGTACGTTCCTCTGACGGATTAAGACGTCTTCCTCTGGCTCATTTCTCTCTCCACTCTACCGTGTTGCTGTTTGACCTTTAATGCTTATTTTTACTGTCTTTAATAAGATACCAAATATAATTTTAACAACTCATCGTTATAATGAGATGTTGGTGGCAACGGTGATTCATAACCTCCTTGATATGTTTTGAGGAAAACATGTTTTAACAGCTACTGTTTGTCGCTTTAAAAATGAGGTAAAGGAAAAGGCATTTATCCGATGTGTATGAGACATGCATGTCAGAATACTTTTAAGTATGATTTAAATCAGCATGAAGGTTTAAAGACAATATTTGTTTATCTTGATCAAATTCTTGTTTATTGAAGCACAGTCTCCCTCAACAAAAGAGTTTAAAAAAAATAGGGTTGGACTAGGGCAGAAAAAACAAGGAATTCATCTACTGTCTGTGTTGTAGTAACAAATCCCGGTGTGCGTAGCGGCCAGGCGGCTGCAGATAGAGCCAGACAGTGAAAGAATGTGTAAAAATGACAGAAATGGATTTTGTCCGCTCTTCGTTTCCCATGAGTCTGTGGCGAGTTAACACAGCGGTGTCATCTCGACGCCTACGTTCGACCAGCTACGCAATCAGTCTTCTTCTTCCTCCGCGCCTTCTGTGAATCCCGTCTGGCAGGGGTATCTGACTGCTGAGAGGTTTTCAATGTCCGGAGGCAGGTATTTAAAACAAAAACAAAAACAAACAAACAAAAACGAGTGTGCCTTATGGGGTAAATATTTGGGATTGAAGAACTATGCCTAATGGATATAAGAACTGAGACATGAGACACACAGTGGAAGCTGATTTATGAATTGGCATCTGTCACCGTGGATGTCACAGCTAAGCCCAAACACACCATCAGGGAGTTTGCATCATGCTTGTTGGGACTCTGCTGCCAAGAGCTCCTTCTCAACATGTCACACTGATGTCTGCAGGTAGTTTCTTTTTTTTTCTTAAAGGAAAAAATAATAAAAATAACATTTTGTCCACAGAGAAAATATAAAAAGCTCCTTGCAGATAATATTTACACATTCTTAAACTTTTTTTCATTAGGTCACACTACAACCACAGACATCCAAACCCGAAACAAGTTTATGGTCCATAGTTGTGTAATGGATACATGGTTCAATATTTAAAAAGTGTGGGGTGTCACTGGCTTCAGCATCCTAGAGTGGAAACTTTTAGAACGACATTTCACTGTTATTGGCCTTAAGGGTATATCCGTTCCAGCTTTGCACATCTGGAGATGGAAAATATTTTCCTTTTCAGGAGATATTTGTTGTTTAGTTTGGCTTAATTACATTCTGGCCTCATCTTACTCGAGCACCAACTTTCACATGTCCGCTTTGCCGCCCTACAGGTCTTGTGAATGCGTACAGGACATGCATCGTTTCTATAAATGCACAGTACAGGTTTGTTTATACTGTAGTTACATTCCACACTTATTAATTTACTATTAAGCTCCGTTCTCCGAGAAAAAGAGATTTTTAGAGGGCTGAGTAGAACTGCCTGCAACATATGTTACATTTGTCAAAAAAAAAATTATATATATATATATATATATATATATATATATATATATATATATCAACAAGTGATGCAGGACGTATTATCACTGACATCGGTGTCGTTTTTAATATGTGGGTATCGGTGTGAAAAATTTCACATAAAGTACTGCCAGCCATAACCTGATACAATGCATCTACCCTCTATAAAGTTAATGTATACTTTACACTTCTGTCACGTTTCTGTCGCGGAGCCAAGGCTTAGGCGGATGAAGATGCCACATTTATTTCAAGCCGATGATGACACCAGAAAACGGTGAAACTAGGGCAAACATGGGAGTGGGAAGGCTGGAAAAGTGGGATGATAAAGACGAGGCAGGAGAATGAGGAGAGAAGAGAACAGCACAAAGACAAAGTAGTAAAGCAGACGATCTGACTGTGAGTGGCCGAATTAACCAGGGTTCATATACTGGGAGCGTGAGTAGTGGAACAGAGGGGAGAACCTGATTGTTAAACAGGTGCAGCTGTGTGTGATAATAGGTTGCATGCAGAGGGAGAAGAGAGGATGAAGTGACAGCAGGGGAAAACTAACGGGGAACAAAGGAGGGAAACAACATGGAACTAAGGTGCTGGCTAAAATAACCGGAATAGAACTGAATACAATGAACTAAGATTAAATGCTGACAACACTAAAGAACCACGAGGAACCATGAAATAATAAACAGATTTGACCTGTCAGGTGGGAATAATGTAAATGAATAGATTAAAACGTTAGAGGGAAAAGAAGAGTAAAGAAAGGAGAAGTGAGAAAAGCTGAATTAAGGAGAATCTGTGCAGGATGACAGAGCAGCCTGCAGCAAAGCCTTTTCCTTCCTGCAAAGACTTGTTCAGCTGACAATTAGGCTGGATTTCTGCAAGGGTTTGAAACTCAGGCCCTCATTTTTATAACTTTTTTTTTTAAATTAATTAATTTGTTTTTTTCCCCCCAAAAGACGAGTTGTGGTTGTAAGACAGACAAGAGGACGTGTATGTGGAAAAGAGGAAGAGGAGGGGGTGATGGAGGTCTGGATCTGTGACTGAATGGAACTTTTCACCGGCTCGTCTCTGCAGGAGGAAACCGTCTCATGTCCGCCTCTCTCGGGGAAAATCACTGACACCCTTCACGGGTCCACTTTAGACTTTTCCCACTTCACATTAAACCCTTACACTATTATAAAAGTTTCTTTTTTTAATTACAAAACGTGACACTCACCATAGCGCTAAGCGGTCCTTCGGGTAGTTGAGCCGCTCGACGGCTGCGAGGAACAGCGGCAGAGAGTGGGCCGAGTTGCGGCAGAGCAGCGCGACAACAACCCGGGGAGCCAGCAGCGGCGACTCGGGGCTCCAGCGCTCCTCTGGGAAGTAGCCCCGGCCCGAGCCCGGCAGCAGAGCGAACAGCAGGGCGAGCAGAAGCGAGGCGACCCGGAGCATGGCAGGGAGGAGACGGAGAGGGGGGAAAACACGCAGGGAGCTGACGCGGCAGTCGGTGGGAGACTCAGGATGCAGAAGAAGATTCTATGGAATCAAATAAGGGTCAGAAAAAATTTGCACTTGCAAAAAAAGATTTGTACTTGTAAAAAAAGATTTGTACTTGTAAAAAAAAAAAGATTTGTACATGTAAAAAAAAATAAAATTTGTACATATAAAAAAAAAAGATTTGTACTTGTAAAAAAAAAAGATTTGTACATGTAAAAAAAAAAAAGATTTGTACTTGTAAAATGAAAAGATTTGTACATGTAAAAACAAAAAAGATTTTTACTTGTAAAATAAAAAGATTTGTACATGTAAAAACAAAAAAGATTTTTACTTGTAAAATAAAAAGATTTGTACATGTAAAAAAAAAGATTTGTACTTGTACATGTAAAAAAAAAGATTTGTACTTGTAAAAAAAAAAAGATCTGTACATGTAAAAAAAAAGATTTGTACTTGTACATGTAAAAAAAAAGATTTGTACATGTAAAAAAAAAATAATAATATCCAGCCTTAAAGTTTACAAATGTCAAGTTACAAGTTTGCAAATCTGAAATTACAAGTGTACAAATCTCAAAGTACAAGTATGAAATTTTGACCCTTTTTTGACGCCCGAGTGATTAGCCAATCAGCACGTTGCTTATTGACTTGTCCACTAACCCGGTGCCCACCCACTAGCTAACCAGCTATCCACTCAAGGAGCAGCAATTTCTTCCAGTTTGACAACTGTTGTCACGCTGGAAGAAACTGTTGCTCCTTGATTGGATTTTTTTTTTACAAGTACAAATCTTTTTTTAAAGATACAAATCTTTTTTTTACGAGTGCAAATCTTTTTTTTTACAAGTACAAATCTTTTTTAAAGATACAAATATTTTTTTTTACGAGTGCAAATCTTTTTTTTTTTACAAGTACAAACCTTTTTTTTTACAAGTAGAAATTATTTTTTTTACAAGTAGAAATTCTTTCTGACCCTTATTTGATTCCATAAACTGCGGTCTACGCCGACATTGCGGAGCTCTGGATTTAAAGGGGAAGGACGAGGGCGCTGATAGGGATTAAAATGGGCATTCAGTACTCCCCTTTAAGAATAGCTCCTACAGGCGGACCTCAAGCAGAAGCTTCTTGGGAAGCAATGCTCCCTTGTATGATCTTTCTCTCTTTACCTTCAAACTCACCCAAACCTTCCACTTATATTGTTTTTTTAATTCTGCTGTAAACTTTAATAATTTTCAAAATGTTTGTTTCTTAATGGGAAATAAGCATTAAATAATTATATTTGTAATAATTCAAAGAGTGCTTTGTTTTGAATAAATAGACATTTTGAAATATATTTGTTATCTTTCCAAAAAAAAAAATAGATGCATTACAGGAATCAGACTTGTCATGCAAAAATAAAATTTTGTATGTATGATTTTTGCAGCTGTGATCTACTTTGTGTTTTACTGCTTCCTGCTCAGCAGCTTTCCTTGACTCAGAGAAATTGACCTATTTCACTCCTGCAGCGCATGTTTTTCTGGGCTGTCCTATGTGTCCTCCCCGCAAGACTGAGTACTCGGGCAAAGCTTTTCAGAGTCTGATGAAGAGCCTTGAGACATCTAGCCGGGTGTGTGTTGGAAGCCACTGTATTGAAGCACTTTACGGTACACCAGTTCACAAAGATCAGAACTAGAGCTGCTCTTGCAGCCGGCGCAGACTGTGAGAGGGATAAATGTCTGTGGCAGGCAGTATCTCATCTCTGGATCACAAAATAAAACAAAGAATCTAAATGACTGGATAATTAACAAACCATTTAAAGAAAGATGTAAGAAGAACTGGATTTCACTTAGGATGTTGGTGACGATGAGATCTGGTTGGATGTTGAGGATTTCCTTCAAGTTGACCATCATAACAGGATAAATCCTGAATCATGCAGGGTTATTAATAAAATTACTTACAAAGTGAGTTACTATTGCAGTTGCACATTATATCTATCTATATATATATATATATATATATATATATATATATATATATATATATATATATATATATATATATATATATATATATATATATATATATATA
>JAVLVB010000440.1:58842-83491 GCA_032876305.1 Orestias chungarensis | reverse complement strand
CTGGCACTGAGGTCTAGTGTTACCGTATTAAGGGCAACACTCAGGCGCCGAATAGTGGATCCACACTCCTCTTATACTGCTCTGCTCATCAGTGCCAACCCGAAACACCTGGGAACCACGGGACTCCTTCCTGGAGCCCCGTCACAGCAACCCCCGTGGCCACCTAGGGAACAGCACAAAATGACTCAACCTGACAGAACCAGATAAATTAATTGGGAGAGCAGATAAAGAACTAAAAGTGAACTACAAGTTAGAGGAGTAGACAAAAAAAATCAAGGACAAAAAATCCAAATACACAAAGAAGAGAACGTAAATATATATGTATATATCTATATATATATATACACACACCCTTTTGGATGAATAAAGTATTTTTGATTCTAAATTCTAAGAAATGTTTTTATTATTATTATTATACTGCTTTAGTATCGACCACTGTTGGTTTGATTCTTCTGGAGCTTCTTAACTTTCTAGGTTTATATTAATTTTCAAAGTACGTTCTTTTGCTGTGTTTTACTTGCCTAGGCAGTTTATAAATATATTATTTTCGCAGTATCAACATTACATGGAAGATAGTATTCATGTGCATTGTTTGTTTGTAATTATGCATAAAACTGTCACAAACATTTTAAATGTTTTATCATTTTAAAAACATAACAAAATTTTACGTTAAGACTCGCCTGTAATGACAGCATAGCCCATTTGATTTTAGAATGATCAGAAATGGGGTTTTAAACAGTCTTAACAAAATACATAACCTAGTATACTATGTAGTTCTGTTTGGTAGATTCATTTATTTTTAGTACATGCATGAACAAATAATTTAAATTATTATTCACCACTCAAAAGACATTTTCTTTTGAAATTGTTAATAGCTTATGGCTGATATTCTAAAAAATCTGTCTCTGATCTGGTCCTGGAATATCATTTAGCCATCTTTAATGAGTCAATACCTTATTGTTAGAGCTGAGCTCCCTCAGCTAAAGCTCATCACAGCACTATATTTAAAATCATGACACTTAAAACATAATAGAGTTTATAAAGCAACTGGTCGAACTGTTTAAGCTTGAGTTAAGAAAGTTTAAATTTCATTTGTAATGTATGCCTTGTGTTTATTCTATGGCTTTATGGGTACATAAGTATCTCTTTAAGATTTAATACATGACATTCAAGCAAATGTAATACCATACATTTGTCTGACACCCTTGCAGTAATCTGCTTCTGGCTGTGTTGATATCTGTGTACAGAAATAATTAGAACTGATGGGAAAAAATGGCACAAAAAATAAATAATTGGGAAAAAATTAGCAAATGTAACTTAAATTTTTTCTATGAATCGAGCATGAAGCCCAAAAAAACTGGCTTGGGGTATAAAAATTTGTATTTACGGTCTTTGTAGCTAATACAGTAGATTTTGGCAGGTATTGGCATACTTTGCTTCATTTGGTGAAAGAGGGCTTGTAATTGTGTTCACTGTCAGTCATAGTTTGACTTTAAAATAGTGGGTTTATTTAATAATCAAATGAAAACCAAAACCCTGAATTCCAGTTCATATCAAAACAAGTTAGCTTTATACAGTTTGTTCCATAAAACCTGGTCTTAAATGTCGTTCTCCCTTCAAACACTAGGATGAGCTTAAAACATCTCTGGCTGCATTAAACATGAGGATAAAAAGCTTTGAAGATGTCATTCAGGCATGCCAAACAGCATCCAACTCCAACCAGGTGAATCTAACAACAGTGAAAGATGGATTTTTCTTCCACTGTTGGCATCTGTTAACCTTGTAAATCTTTTTCAAGGCTGACTCCAAACTCACAGAGGAGATCGTGAAGGAAGAGTTTGAGAAACTTCATGAGTTTTTAAGACAGGAGGAGGCAGTAAGGCTTCATGCACTAATGGAAGGGAAGGAAGAGAAAACGAGACGAGCTGAATAAAGGACAAACAAAGGGTATGAGGCGATAACGTCAATGGAGGAAAAGATCCAGCTGACTGAAGGGGAGCTCCATGTAGGAGGAGATGGAGTGAAATATTTACAGGTGACATCAAAATTAAATTTAAATGATGGTCTTAAAAAAACAATATAGATATTTTCTCTCAAATCATTTATATTTTACAGGACTACAAAGATGTAATTAATAGGTATGTGGATTCAATTAATCCGTACATGTGAAAGAAATCACAATCTTCTGATTGCTTCTCCGTATTTATTTACTGCAGCACATGGTGTGAAAACACGAAGCCTGACAGGATCCACAGACCTTTAATCAATGTAGCAAATCACCTAGGGAACCTGCAGTATGCCGTTTGGGGAAAGATGAAACAAATTGCCCCATACAGTAAGTTTCCTCCCACGCATGCTCGCATTTTTCTTAATGATCCGCCCTGTTTTCCTCTTCGATGTCTGGTAAATACCCACTATCTTCTAGCTCCAGTGACTCTGGATCCCCGAACAGCAGGCCTGTCTGTGAGGGTGTCTTCTGAGCTGAGCAGTTTTCATATCAGCCGTGGACCCTCACAGAGAGTGGAGCAGCACATGAATAAGGCTTTTCCAGTCGGCCCTAATCTTCTCCACCCACATCCCTGCATCCTGGCAAGAGAGACCTTTAACACAGGGGTGCACTGCTGGGACATCGAGGTATTTACATGAATCGTGTATCTACATGTATGAGCTCATATTTGCACTATAGGGCATGTACCTTTTTATTAAGTTGTACAGGTAATATGTTTATTTTGGATGTAATGCATTAGAAATATTGAAGACACTTTTAATTTCCTCACAATTTTCTTTTAAGCCACCAGATATTTTACTTTTGCTACATTCTTACAAATGACCCTGACCACATATTTTCCAGTTTTCATAAAAGTAAAAAAGACAGCAAGTAGAGATAAAATCTGCATTTAAATTTAAGTTATACAGTAAACACCTAAAACATGACATGATATAACATAAAGCATAAAAAAGTATAAGATAAAAACAACCACAGCTAGTAAAATGTTAAAACTGTCGGTAAGGGTTCAAATCTGTCAGTTTCAAGGAAATATTTGTAAGCAAAGATTTTGATCACACACAAAAAATATATATATATTTGTTGAAGAATAGTATAGTGTATATGTTCAGTAGGAAGGTGTGTCAGTGCTGAGCAAATTCATGGGAGTTTGAGGAAAGCTGCTTTTTTTTACTAAAATAACTAAACTGTTACATTTTCCCTGATTGGGACAAGCTGGAACAAGTTTTATCATGAAAGTATTTTTCTGACTGTAGATCCTATTGTTGGTAACTCTAATAACTTCCTGCTGCTGTTTCTACAATCAGCCGGAGAAGCTGTTTACGATATTATTAGGGCAGCTGGAATAACAAATCACCGGGTTTTGTTTGGAGAATTTCTGCTTTTTATCTATGGAAACTAATTTAACTGATACTGAGGGATATGAAAAATTGTTGTCAACACTTTGCATCCATCGTTTGTTGTGCTGTCAGCCCAAGTCGTCTGTGACAGTAACACTGGAGCACGGCATTCTTTCGACGGCTCCTGTTTTCATTGTACTGCATTTGGTTGTCCCTTGTGGTAGTAAAACATAATTATTCATGTATAAAAGCAGGTTAAGTGTTTTATATTAGTACAGGCTCTTAAACACATTTTGAATGCCGTCTCATTGTTGTTGGTGAAGTCATGCTTTATTTGAAGTGGTAGACTTTTTTAGTTTTGGTTTTTTGTTGTTTTCGTACAGCAAAACAGACGACATCCTCAGTTGATCAATCTTCCTTTATCTTCCTTAAACTAGCACTAGGCCTACAAATGTCAGGATTGTCCTTTCTCTCCAAAACTCTCTGAATGGATTCTAGTGAAGGGCCCACCAATCCAATTTAAGGTATTTTTTTACTTTATACATGGTTGAAAAAATATTTGTAAAAAGCAACAAATATTTATGGAAACAATTTCTAGAATCTTTTCTTTAAAAACAATAAATCCTATATTATAAGTTAGGTATATCTCATATTACTGAACAACATTCTGAATGATTTTCAGAAGTTGAAAACAAAAACCAGGCAAAAAAAAAAAGCTATTGTGCCCAAAAATGCAAAACTAAGTACCAGTAACCGAGGTAATAATAATTATTAGCTACCTAGAATAAAAGATTATGAGTTTGTGCCTGTGTACTTGGATGCTTGTCCTGTATGTCTCTGTCTTACCCTTTGATATTTGGGGGACCTTTCCAGGCTGAATCTGCCCTCTCACTCAGAGAATTACCAGGTCAATGAAACCTTGCAAGGTAAAGTGGATGGATGGATTAATGGATATAATTAAAATTCACTTAAAATGTAAATGTGAGGAAACACTCATGTCTGTTAAAATATATGTAGAAACACCCGAAAAAATATAAAATAAATAAAATCTCAAACTTAAAAGTAAATTGTGGCTTTACCAGGATTAAAAAAAGTAAGATAAGTAATTTAATCTACTGAGGATTTCATTTTAGTATCCAAACTAAAATCTAAAGATTTACCTACAATTTTGCATATTCATCCATCCATTTTCTATACACCCTTGTCCCTATTGGGGTCGGGTGGGTCTGCTGGCGCCTATCTCCAGCGAGACACAGGGGTAGACCCTGGACAGGTCCCCAGTTCATCGCAGGGCAACACAGAGACATACAGGACAAACAACCACTCACGCATTCACAACTAAGGACAATTTATTGTGCCCAATCAGCCTGACAGTCATGTTTTTGGACTGTGGGAGGAAGCCAGAGTAACCGGAGAGAACCCACGCATGCACAGGTAGAACATGCAAACTCCTTGCAGAAAGACCCAAGACCCAAGGTGAAATTGAACCCAGAGTCTTCTTGCTGCCTGGCAACAGTGCTACCCACTGCACCACTGTGCAGCCCTTTGCAGATTCAGTAAATAAAATAAAATCTAATTCTAAGTATTTAGAAAATTACATTTTGACATTTTTGGTTTTTTTAAAACATCATCGTTCTTAGCTACACACAGGTGTTCAGAGAACTAATCACAAATTGAGGGAAAAACTATCTATTTGTTAATTTTTGAAACATAAAAATAAAGCATTCGGAGACGATATAATGACTGAATCTCCTACATGACATCAGGTTCAGCAAGAAATAACAATTGCCTCTGCGTTTTAATTCTGTACCTATCTTTCAGGTTGGCCATACAAACGAATGGACAGTGGGTGTTGCTGCTCCATCGGCACTCAGAATGACCGCATGGAAAGTGTGTCCAGAAGCTGGACTCTGGTGCATTAGCCTTAAGGATGGACAGTACCGAGCACTCACCACTCCCACTCAGATGCTCGACCTTGACCGCTCACACCACCTCACCAGAGTATGCGTTAGACTGGACGTCGAAGGAGGGACGGTGGATTTCATAGACCCTGACACAGATGCTGTTCTTTTTACTTTTACACATTGCTGCATGGAAGCAATCTATCCTTACTTTGAGAGTTCATCTGAAGGCAGTAGTGTTGCCGTGTTGGAACAGACAGTGAAGATCAATGTGTCAGATTATCCTCTCCTTAAAGACTCTGTTACAATTTTAGAGGACAATAAGTCAACTGAATTGTGCTCTATGACAGAGGAGACACATGTACAACCTATTGAAAAGGAGAAGACGTCAAACACCATAAATGGTCCGGTTTAACGTGAGCTACCATGTTTCACTGAACAAGACGCAGAACGACTCCTTCACCCAAATAAATCCAAACAATGAAAACCCTAATCTGTACGATAATTTAAAGAAGTGTTAAGCAAATCTAATCGGTTAAGAGCAGATGTGATATTTAACGCCATGTAAGTATGACTTTATTTTTGTGTTGTTGTTATTTAGCCACTTGACAGCTGAGTGTCTACAGTTGCAGGGAAAAATTACATGTAATCACAGGAGACACTGGGAATATGTTTGACCTGAGCTGTTTTAGCAGGAAGACAGTCAATCTAAAACAGCAAAATATGAAAATATTCAGTTAAAATTCCGTTTGTGTGGTTTGCCAGTTTTCTCTGTAATAACATTATATATATGTCGTAAAGCTTTCTTTCAAACCTTTTATATAAAACATTATTTATTTGGGATAAAAACGACAACAATGTAAAATTTTATTCCGTCTAAAAGTGAGTTAAAGTTTCTGAAAATACAGCAGACTCTATGTCATACATGATACATGTTCTGTGGTCTCAAAGAGAAACTTTGCCCTCCGTGATTGCTTTATACAGTTCATCAGTAACAGCATCGTAACGTCCAGCAGGACCATTTAGAAAATAGATTTCCTCACTTGTATGTTGTGGGTTAAAGCTTTCCTTCTGCAGACGTGTTTTTCGAATTTTAAATGTACCTGAGGGAAAAAAATAAAAAAATGAAAAATAAACTGGTTGTATTTTAGCTTTTTTTTAATGTTCCAGTCCTTGATTTGTAGCCTCACCTGTAGTATCCACAGACGGCATGAGTCGCAGGAAGTAGGGTCGTGCGTAGGAGGGAAGGGCTTTTTGTACAGCACTCAAAAACTCTTCAAGGTCCAATCTACCTCCTGTGTGAGCAATAGCTGCCATGCCAGCTTTGCCCTCCACGCCTGCACAAACACAGATAGGCCACTGAAAGAGGTGACACTCCAGTGTTCAGATGTGGGTTAATGTGTGTGTGTTTCATCTCATCCGTACCTGGAACATGCACTCCATAAACGGCTACATCAGTGTGTCCCAGCAACCCACTGAGGACTCCCTCCACCTCTGTCGTAGAAACGTTCTCCCCTCTCCAGCGAAACGTGTCCCCGCTGCGGTCCCTGAAATATATGTAGCCATATTCGTCCATCACCAGGACGTCACCTGATTGTAAAAATAAAAAAACACACACACACACACACAAATGTAAGCAGGGATATCATAATTGAAGTATTCATTAGAGATTACGATTGTTCTTCAATAACAAGTAATCATAACATAAATTCACATGGCTTTGACGAGTCCGATACAGATAGAACAACATTGTCAAAGCATATTCCATCCATCTTTGATTTTTGTGGCAACCTCTCAGACTTGAGCCTTTAGAAAAATTTAACTTTTTATTTTTGTGGATTTATTGACTTATTATCATCCAGTGTTAAAACAACACTAATTAATATACAGTTTTGAATGATTTTGGCTCCACTGTGGACAAAAGCGGTAGTGTTTTGCCTGAAGAAGACTGCATTTCCCATGAGGACCAGCGCATAGCGTCGTAAAATCCCGATCTCCTGGTTGCCTGCAGTTAGATTGAAGTACATTTCTGTTTCCAGTGGCTGTGTGAAGGATGAATGGTGATGTGTTAATGAATCTACTTGTGGTGAGACAATGTCATTTGATGATTTTGAAAATAAGAAATGGGAGAAATGACGTAAGCCGTAACATTTGTTGTTGTTTTTGTGTGGCAGGGTTCCCGCCACCCTCCTCAAAGTTGCTTAGTGCTGGTTAAAGCGAAACAGAGCCCCTGAGGCCATGATAGAGGTTTCATTCAACAAGCTGTAAGTCGACATATAATCAGAAAAGTTATGAAAATATTTTAAGAAGGTTGAAAAGTTACTTAGTGTTGCTTTAACAGAAAGCCCTTACTACAATGTCAATCTAACAACCAATGTATATTCTGATCTAATCATATTTTACATCTTTTTCACCTGGATAAAAACTATATATAAATATAAAAGTCAGCTATGGAACAATAGAAAATCTCTCATCAGACATGTTCTGGTTTTGCACACACAGGGAGCTGAAGGCTGCCAAATCCTTCTTATTTATTTTTATAATCACGTTACACCTCCGTTTGTGTGACTGCAATGTGTTCTCCAGCTTTTCCTTCACTGAGAACCTTTGTTTGAACATAGTGGAGCTGGATATCAGACCCCAGACGTGACATGATTATGATTCAGAGACTGACACACACACCGAATAAAACATGCCTGAGACGTAAGCACAGTCTCCCAACTGGAACACGTTGTGAGCTATTTTTTGATTGGTCGAGTCCCGATCGGCGTAGCCGTCAAACCGCCGTAGTGGATCCCTGTTGTTGATGCGGCCCACTAGCATACCTGGCTCCCCTGCAGAGAAAAATGCAGAGGAAAATGTGAGCATTTGGGAACCTGTTTTAGACCTTTTGTGTGAGTGTGTGAGACAGAGACCGTGTGTTGTTACCAGGCAGACAAGGTACGCAGAGTCCCTGTGAATCCCTGAGCAGCTCTTTCGCGTCCTCTTTCACCTTGACCAGTCTGATGGGGTAAAAGTTGGGGAGGATCCTGCTAGTGAATCCACACGCTCCCACCTGGATGGATGGGTGTTGACAGGACAGGGTTAAATTCCTTGAACTTAACAAATATGCGTCAAACGTCACGTAAAAGCAAACCTTTCCATCTATGTTGATGAGGCTGCAGTTGCATTCAGTCGCGCCGTAGAACTCTCCAACTCTTTGAATCCTGAATCTCCCGACAAACTCTTCCCATACGGAGGAACGGAGGCCGTTACCGATGGCAACCCTAACCCGATGATGAGCTTCGGATGGGCGAACGGGCTGAGCCAACAGGTAACGACAAATCTCACCGATATACTGGATTGCCTGAGTTGTTAGACACAATTACACAATCAATTTGGGTGGATTTTTTTATGGACTAGCAAAAGAGAATAATAAATCGATCATCCAGCTCTTAGTAGCAGTGTGTACATACAGTGCAGTTGTGTTTAACGCAGTCGTCCCAGAAGCTACTGGCTGAGAACTTCCTCCGGATTACAACAGTCAAGCCGAAGAGCAAACATTGACCCACGCCCATGATGGTCCCTGTACAAATAAACATCAGTTTAGAAAAAAGGAAACAACCAAACCCAGGAGATTCTTTGCTGATACAGAGCTGTGTAGTATTCACCCTCCTCCAGATGTTTTTTTCCCCCTTTGTTCTCACGATGAAATGTTTCAGATCATCAAACACATTTAAATATCAGTCCAGGAAAACATTTAAATATCAGTCCAGGAAAAGAAAACGGTGACAGTTTTCAAATGATAAATTAATTTGCTAAGTGAAATAAGCTACCCAAACCAACAGCCTTTTTTAAACATAAATGACAGAAAATCTGATATTTGTTCATTCTGTTTCAGTAGCTAAAACCAAGCCTGGTTATTGTTGGATCTGTGGGATAAAAGATGCACTTACGCAAAACGTACCTGACAACATGAAGTAGGCCACAAGCAGAATACATTTTTTATCACGTCCTTTTTTATTTAGGTTCTATACATCATGCCTTATTTTTCTTTCTTCTATCTTTTCGTAATTTGTTAATTTAACCAGCCTGCTCCTGACATAAAAGTGCAAGTCATGTTTTTGGAATGGCCCAGTCAGAGTCTATTAAAGACCCTTAGAAAATTAAAGATTAAGGTTATAGTTGGTAGATTTCCAACCCCAAAAAAATCTTTAAAGATAAACCATCAAGATACCAGAGGAAATAATAAAACAGCTGGAAAGCATGGAATGCAACGCTGTAGCGAGAAGGGGATGAATAATTGTCAACGTCTAATTTAGTTATAAATGATAGAAAATTAAATAGAAATGAAAAATCACGTATCTCAGTTATACAAATAACATTAAATAAAGTCTTTCAGACGCACAAATTAATCTAAATCCAATTGAGACGCGTTGAAAGGTTTTATATAAGGAGCTGAGATTAAAATTGATTAGTTAAGATGGATTGTTCACCTCCCAAAAAAAATATGACATCTGTAAGCGGACAAATACCTTCTCATGGCATGGTGTTTGAAAGTGTAACGGAAAGAAAAATGCAAAAAACAAAATATAAAAAGTTGATAGGCTGACATTTCCAAAAAGGATGTAATAAAATACAAAGGGACTTTGTTCAAGCAGATCAGGGCTTACCTGCAGAGTGATAGAGAGGAAGGCAGTTGTAGAGGACGTCGTCAGGACGCAAGCCAAAGGAATGAAAACCGAAGGCGGCAATGCGGAAATATCTGCCAAAGTGGAATAAGATTGGACAGAAACAATCACTTTTTTTAATTTAAAATCACATATGAGTAAATCATGAATCTGAACAGCCTTTGGTTTGTTTTTGTGCCAACCTCTTTACTGCTTCTCCGACTAACGCTGTGTTTGTCCAGACTACCAGTTTAAATGATCACGTTAACCATAATTGGATGATGGATTCAGACTAAAACTCTGTTTAGGTGTGTGGCTTAAAAGTCTCAAAATGTGGACCAATGTGGTGCATAGGTAAACATTTGTGAAGTAGTGTACACAATTATGAAGGTTTTATCTGGGAGAAAAAGATAAAGGCATTAAAAACACCTCAAATGATGATAGTTTTAAGCTGTTATTCTTTAAATATGTTGTTTCTGATGTTTTTTTCATTGTCCAGTCTTTGCAAACAAAAGACTAAATGCAATATTTATATATTTCAAACTCTACCCGTGTTGTTGCCAAATTTAAACATTAATCGGGTATTCAGTTAGATACAAGTTTTTGGCTGTTTTTGAGCCGCGCTGATAAAATGTATTATTATGCTAAATAATCAGGGGAGATGAGTCA
This sequence comes from Orestias chungarensis, assembly GCA_032876305.1. Classification (NCBI taxonomy): domain Eukaryota; kingdom Metazoa; phylum Chordata; class Actinopteri; order Cyprinodontiformes; family Cyprinodontidae; genus Orestias; species Orestias chungarensis. The sequence continues at coordinate 72,927 of JAVLVB010000440.1, read as the reverse complement.
AACTTACCGGCTGTGCACCACTATAGCTGCCTTTGGCATCCCGGTAGTACCAGAGGTGTAAATATAGAAAAGTCTGTCTGCAATTAGAGAAGGTTAAGAGACATTGTGCATAGAGATTTAAAAGCTTTTAGAGATTTCAGTGTTTGTTCTTAGGTTTCACAGAGCTTCAGTTGTATGGCATGCCACCAGATTCCCCCATCATTACAAAACATGTTTCTTTTTCTCCAGACAGGCCGAACAAGCAAAGACACGAAGAGTGAGAGGAATGTAATACTACAACCAAGACACAAACAGGACTGAATGGTTGGGAGGGGAATTTACAAATAGTCAAGATTAGTAGTACTAACAGGATTTCTAGTGGCTTTTAAAGTGTTACAACATCGCTTGAGATACTGACAATGATGTTTTGCACCAGTTATGTTCATCCACATGCTGTTAAAATGGGTTAAATCTCATAAAGTGGTAAGAGAGAGTGTAATCTGGGAGGCAAAGAACTGCTAAGAGGCAGGCAGTGTTGCAATAAAACACACACACACAAAAAATATACTAGTTAATCTTTGCTACACATCAGCATGATATAGGCTACAGAGTGTTACCATTAAAGTCTTTCCTCAGCTTGTAATATGGTGGGTGTGTGGGAGAACAGGTCAGCAGGGCTTCTAGACTTTGAGCTCGGAAGCTGCAGAGCTTCTCCCTATTCTCTCTATCGCCAGTGCAGAACAAAGTCATGCTGGGCTGCAAAGATCCTGCCACTTCTGACATCGCTGAAAGAAGAACAATATGTGGTGTGCATGAGAATGCAGGGAAGGCAACAGTTTTTCTTCAAAAAATAGTTGCAATGGGTCCTATATGTTGTATTTCTGATAAGATGCACCTAAGTACACTACAATACATTTAAAAAGTTAATTGGTAGCAACAATAAACATTAAACAAATGCCTTATAAACATTAATTATAAACAGAATAAAATATGTCAGTTGCTTGCTTATTTTGATTCAGAGGACTATGGCTTCCAACACACAAAAGTAGCAGGCGAAAACCCTAAAATGTCAGCATATTCATCCATAAAACTTTCAATTTGTAGTCTGTTAGGTCTGCTAGATTAAAATATCTTTAAAAGAAAAGTCCACTGAGAGAACATTTCAGGTATTTTTCTGAGTAACTAAGTAGAGTTTATAGTTTGCCTTTATCACACATACTTCTCAGCTCTACTCACAAATAAAAGGGGTTGGAACAGTGCTTTCAGTGTTTTGTGATCAGCCCTCTAAAATAGATATTTTCCTGTCCGTTTGGCCATTCGTGGCTAATTTTGTAGGATGCTTGGGATGATTGAATACTCGGAAGGATCAATTTAGCTGCGAGTCTTAATTTAATGATGATGTCTTGAAATTTTACTTCATCATTTCAACATTAGTGTTAGAAAGGCCATTGGCTAGGCTGAAGATGTTGAGCTCGCGCTTACGTCATCTCGGGACCTTTGGTGCCCGCGAGACTTCGTCATGTTCCCGCGGGAAGTTCGGTTCAGCGCCACGGACGTTACTTTTTGCTAAACGTGGAGCCAAACACTTTATTTGCCTTCTAAAGTAATTTATTTTACCTTGTGTAGGTCATAGAAGATTTACCACATACACACGCAGAGATTGATTGACCCAAACCATAATTATGAAAATCAGTAACAAGTGATAAGAACTACCAACTGATTTTCTTAACTCTTGAGCATTACTGTGCTGCCTTCAACTTCATTAAAACTGTCTTAAACTACCATCTGGACACTTCTGCGTTATTACCGACACCCCAGGAAGACACCATACTATTCAACCAGCACCTATACAGTCCACCCACCTAACCAATGACAGTTATTGTGGACAGACACTTCAATTTGATCAGACCAAAGGACAAGTGTCCAAAAATTGGGCCGTTTGTGTTTTTGTAAAATGTAAGATTTAAGTTTTTAGGTAATGACACAGCCTCCTTTTCACCGTGCAGTCTTTTACGCCACTATAAATAATGACAGTCTGACCTGAACATTATTTATGTATTATATCCCAACGTTCTTTAAACTTGGATGTACAGACGGCACATTCAGACATTTGGAAATCACACCTATAGATAAATCAGACTTGATGGTTCACAATTCTCTTCCTAAAATGTTGAATTTTTTATTGGTTTTACAAAGTCTCTCAAAAAAGAAGTGTTTGAGGTGTTGCCCCTATAGCTCACAAAGCCATAAAATAACTCTCTGTGCTTCACCTGATTGTTAAATGATTCTGATATTTAGCATGTAGAAACTATTTTGTTCCTAAATGATCTAAAATAGAAAATGTTTTATTCTAATTCAGTGTCAGATAATGGTTTATATTACAGGGGATGTAAATATCTTCATTTTAAGCTTGTCTCAAGCATCATCCTCATGCCTCACCTTTGGTCATTTCCGCTCCAAACACCAATGCCCGAGCTCCCGATACACCAACACAGTGGAGCAGAGAGTCTTGTCGAAGGTTGTAGTTGATGAATGCAGCCTCCACACCCACCATAGCCAGTCCCAGCCACAGAGCGACCACTAAGGGATGATTTTCCATATATAAAGCCACGGCATCCCCCTCAGCCCAGCCCTGGGCCAGTGCCCAGTGAGCCACGGCGTAGCATCGATCCTGCAGCTCCTTAAAAGTCCAAACCTGGGAGGGAAACAAAATACGGAAAAGTAAAAATGGTTTATTTCTGCTGATGCCAACCTTTTTAATTTTGTCCCAGTTTGTAATGTTTTCTCACCTGTCCTGTGGTCTCAAAGATTAAGGCAGGTTTGTCTGGATGCTGTAGAACCATCTGAGCAAACAAGGCAGGAATGGTTCTTTTGTTTCTTAGATTTTTGTACATAGAGCGTCTAACTTTCACAATAGTTGCCAGACACCTTTTGTAACAGAAGGGGAAATAGAGGGAATAGTTAAGAGTCGCGAAAACAGCTAAATCAGCAGTAAAATGTGTTCAGAAAAAAACTTGCATACATTAGATCTCTCTTGATGGTGCATACAGCAATACGAATTGTCTTCCAGGATCCAGTCCAGAGCAAATGGACTCCCAGCCCAGCAATTAGACTGGACAGCCACGGGGCCGAAGAACGACCCAGCAGTGCCCAAAAAAACAAGCTTACAATGACAATCAGCAGCTTCATTATCTGCAGGAAAAACAAAACGGTTTGCAAAAGGATTCAAACGAGTACGACTGGCATTTGGGGCAAAAAGAGAGAGATTTATTTACCTGTGCAGGGATTTTACAATAGCTCCACTGAGAAGAAGAGGTATCGTGAAACAGCGGCAGAAGTAATTAAGGCACAGGGCGAGCAGCGCCAGCTGCTCAGAGCAGATGTTTCCAGGGAAGCTGACAGAAATGAAATGCCTGATAAGCAGCGCATAGCAGCGATCAGAGCAGGTTACAACTCATAGCTCCAGCGTCACAGCAGGGTGTGTTATTCTCCTGCCCAGGAGCGAAAACACAGTTGTGTTTTTGAGAGGTACAAGACTCTTTTGGTTTTTGTTGGTCTTGACCAAATTGTGTCACACTAATGGCTTTAAAAAGCCATTCTCATTTGTCTCAATGCCAGTGGATGTGCATGTGTGTATTTCAACCTGTATGTAGAATTTCAACCTTACATGAATTATGTAAAAAATCTGCAGTTAAAATTTTTAAGTATTTAAGCTGCTGCGTCAATGTTTTTAAAGAACTGTTGTAATGCATCATTACAAGGCCCACATTTACGTGAAATTTGTCCCCAAACTTCTGATCAGAACACTTAATACAAATTAGTAGCATAGAAATCTGAAATAAAAAGAAGTAACTGGACAGCTGTGCCAAAACCCAGTGGCGTCATTAACGCATTTAAAAGTATCCTAAAAGTTCATTCAGCCACATGTCAAAGACTTATGGATAGTGAGATGACTCATATGGTCACATCTTTTGGAAAAAGTCCAAGTCAGTTACTGTACAATACAAAGGTGTGTAAAATCTTTGCATCATTAGTTGCTTCTTTTTGCAACTCTTCCCCCACAAAAAAAGTGGAAAAATGGTTTTGCAATTTCTCTTTAATTTCTTGTTTTATTTCTTTTTTAGTCAAACAGACTCACAGGTACGCACCCAGGCTCGCTGCTCTTTGCTTTAACACCCCTGCGTCTGGAGGTCGATATGCAGTCATAAATGATAAAGTGTACTAGGGGTTCTTTTGAGGCTTGTTTATCAGATTAAAATGATTTTTTTTTTTACTGAAAACCTTTGAGCAGGAATTTAACATACTTTTCATTAAACCAGCATTTTAATATTTCTTATTAGTTTTCATGTAATATTCTTTTTGCATTCGCTGAAAACAGAAAATCATTGTAAATATTAAACAAAACAAAAAAAAACCTGAAAACATCATTCTATGTGATTAATCTATGAATATATATTGGGGTTGGACAATGAAACGGAAAAACCTGGTTTTAGACCACAATAATTTATTAGTATGGTGTAGGGCCTCTTTTTGAAGCCAATACAGTGTCAATTTGTCTCGGGAACGACATGTAAAGTCCTGCACATTGGTCACAGGGATTTTAAGCCATTCTTTTTGCAGGATAGTGGCCAAGTCACGACATGACGCTGGTGGAGGAAACTGTTTCCTGACTCGCTCCTCTAAAACACCCCAAAGTGGCTCAATAATATTTAGATTTGGTGACCGTGCATGCCATGGGAGATGTTCAACTTCACTTTCATGTTCGTCAAACCAATCTTTCACCAGTCTTGCTTTGTGTATTGGTGCATTGTTATCCTGATACACGGCACCGCCTTCGGGATACAATGTTCGAACCATTGGATGCACATGATCCTCCAGAATGGTTCGGTGGTCCTTGGCAATGGGGCTAGCAGAAGAATTGGGCCAAGGAAAGCCAATGATATGGCAGCCCAAACCATCACAGATCTAGGCATGCAATAGCCTGGGTGCTTTTTGGCTTCTCCACACCATTTCACCTTTACTGTTTTCCCCAGTTAACTCATCAGAGAACAATACATGTTTCACATTCCACAGCCCAAGATTGGCGCTCTTTGTACCATTGAAACAAACGTTTGCCATTGGCACAAGTGACCAAAAGTTTGGCTATAGCAGCCCGGCCGTGTATATTGACCCTGTGGATCTCTCGCCGTACAATTTTACATTTGATTCTGCTGTGATTTGGGCACCGGTGGGTTTTTGTTTTTTGGATACAATCCGTGTAAGCACATGAACATCCCTTTCAGCCAGCTTCCTCTTGCGTCCACAGTTAATCCTGTTGGATTTGGTGCGTCCTTCTTGGTGAAATGCTGAAATTACCGGATACCATGGCTCTTGGTACATCACGAAGACTTGCTGTCTTGATCACAGATGCGCCACCAAGACATGCACTAACAATTCGTCTTCTTTTGAACTTTGGTATGTCAACCATAATGTTGTGTGCATTGCAATATTTTGAACAAAACTGTACTCTTACCCTACTAATTGGGCATTTGTATTCCGCTCTTACTGGTGCAATTAATGAAAATTGGCCACCAGGCTGATCCAATTTACCCATGAACCCTCCCACACTAAAATGACAGGTGTTTCCGTTTCATCGTCCAACCCCTGTATTTATATATTCCTATAAAACTTAGTTACTCTACATTGACTCTATAAAGTAATATTAACCACACATATAAAACAAAGTTTTTACATACAGAGAAAAAATACTTTATTCAAATTTGCGGACAATAGTTTTCAAACACAAAAAGTACCAAATAGTGTAAAGTGAACCAAAGTTTAAAAAAATATGCACTTTTATATATGTAGCTCTAATATACTCTAACAAAAAAGGATTCTTACATTCATAACAAGCTGCTTGTAGCTTTTTTTCATAAATACAATTTTTGCTTTGCAGAAATAAAAAACAAAACAAGGTTTCGATAATACTAATAAAAAGAGTGACAATTACATACCAAAAAAAAACAACAGCAAACAGTTCAGCTGGTAAAACAAAGGTGTTCATCTAAATAGAAGTATAAAATAAACATATTGCTAAAGATAGAGATCTGAAAATATGTAATCTAATATAAAATATTTATTTCCCATGTTTTATTCCACAGCTGTGAGTGATGGAAAATAAAAAAGTATTTAGGTTCTGTGAGTGTGACTGCTTTTATTTTATTACACAACAATATGAAACCCTATAGCTGAACTGAAAAGTGCAATAATATGAATAAACTCTGGTCTGAACGAATCCTAAAGCTGTCCCACCTTTAGTCTTACAGTAACTAACAAGTTTCTACACACATACAAGATCTAAAATAAGAACAAAGTAATCAAATTGACATTTATTCAAATAAACACTGCATAACGGCGGAAGCTGCAGCAGCCTTATCACAAGGGTGGGCCTGGTCTAGTGGATTACTCAAGCTGTTATCCTGTGCCAAATGTCTTTACTTGTTTTTCATTTCCTAGAAGAATGATAGGAGCACAGCTCGGTCATAAGACAAAATAGAGGATTTAACATTAGCCACGAGTGAAGAAGACAATGAGGATCACCCATTTTGTTTGAAAAATCAAAAGAAACAACAGGGTTCTTACAAGAAGCTCAGAACCTTGTTGTCGTTCCATTTAGAGCAAATATTTGATTACAGTACATGAAAACAAACGTCACATAAATAAAGCCAGGGAAATAAGTATCAAACATTTTAGCATCTCTCCAGGTAAGCATGTTACTAAATGGGCTATTCACATAATATTCAAACTTGACGTTGGTAATAGACAAAAAGAAATACAATAAAATCATTACAAATTTGCCTAAAAATGTGTCTCATAAAGTTTAATGGAACAGGGGGGAAAAATACTGAACACATTAAATAAAGAAACAAAAAAGCCTTAGATGTAAATAAACCTGATGAAATCTCAGTATTTTAAAAATAAATATTGACCCCTAGTGGTGGTGACTGACATCTGCAGGTTTAGTCGTTTACCAAGATATTACAACAAAATATCATATTTTCTAACAGCAAAGGGATTTTTCAAGACTGTAGCAACCATTTTCTAGGAAAACATTGAGATTGATTTTTTTACTAAAATATTATAAACAGAAATTAACTGCAATGTAAGATGTTTCACTTATGATTTCTTGGAGAGGAGTGTCAAAAGAATAATAAAAACAGCTGAATGAGATCCAAGGAACAGTAGCAGAGAACTGGAATTAAGGGATTGAGTTTTTCTGTGAAAACTTTAAGTCATCTATTAGTCTTTCTGCACAGTCACTGCTCAACACTCCACTGCTGAACAGAAAGTCCTGTGAAGCTAATGTTAGAAAAATGTAACATTTGTGGGTTAGTTGGATTTGTACCAGCATCTGGTGTGAATTTCATGACAGTAGCCTGAGTAGAAACATATCCAGTGAGAGCAATTTTGACATGTTCAATACCTTTTTTTCCCTATGCCTGCATAAACAAACAACAAAACCTAATAATTTTAAAAGTAATATTTACATAAAATAGAGTCAAAAGTCACATACGTATTGACTTCCTTTGTCTGTACTCTGAAATAAATATACATAAATCCTGAAAACTCATTTTTGGTTGCACTGAATACAATGCAGCTTATATTATACCTGTGATATGTTCTGGTTGAACTGATGAGTTAATAATGTGAAATCATTTTACTTTAAAGACATCCTAAATAGAAATGTATCACCTTTTTTTGAAAAAGGCTCACTTTTTCACAAAAATCAATCAACCTGGATTACTAACATTAAAAACAATTTGCTATGCTGGGAATGTCAGTAATAATAAATATTTAAGAAGTAAAAGTGGTCTTATTGTTGGTTTTATTGTTTTTACTGTATGCAAAAACAGAAGTAGGTATACAAGATCAGTCAATATGCTTAATTAATTTATCTTTTGATAATGCTTTTAACAGGTCTGTTTCTGTCTTTTTTACCAGAAACAGATTTTTAAAAGATAAGACATTCAGCAGGGGGACACGCATTTTTTTCTCATGATAAAATGTATAAATTTGTCAAAAATGTGTGCTTTCACAAAGTTTGAAACCACAGTAAATATTCACTGATGAAATTAAATTATGTGTTTTGTTTTGGCTCAATTTTGTATGGATATATTTATGTAATTATGGCCCCTTTTAGACAGTTACTAAAGATTGAGCAGTTAAGATTGAGGTCTTTCTTTTCACAATTCACAGTCTGGTTACCCCTTAACTCATGTCTCAAGAAAATAAAAATGGAAATCCGAAATCCTGAAAATAGCTGAAGGAACTGTAGCATTTCTGTTTCTTTTCTAAATAACAGATCACCTATTGCAAAGATTTTGTGTTTCTCTTCCACGGGTCAAAAATAACAGGATGAAATATTAATAATTTAAAAATAACTTCTTCTTTTTTTCTAAGTGATTTAAACTGTGGCAACAGGAGTGAAAGAAGTGATTTTTCTTCTTTTTTTTTTGCCCAAGAGACAAATTAAGACTGGTAAAGCTCTTCATATTTGGGATTCCCCTGTGATCTGTCCACTCCGTGAGCCCTGAAAGGAAACAAATCATATAATAAGGAATACGCTTTAACAATGTTTAAAAATCAGTTATTAGAACCCAATAAACAGCAATGTATGCCAATAATAAAGTACAAATACGAGGGATGACAGATGGGAGTCTTTGCCTTTGAAAATGTGACAGTCTGCTGTTTAAAGCCAACATTAGCTTTCTAAAGAATTTGTAGCTTTGATGAAATCTTCATATGCTTAGACATAAAATTATTCATTATCTACTAGTAATCACATTAACTGAAAACATTAATTCACCAGAATCTTTCCAAATACAAAAAAAAAACAGTTGTAAGCCAAGAATTTTTTATAACCCAAGTAAAATAAAATAGGTAACATGTTTTTTATTCACTTTTAATAAGTCAAAAGCTAATTAGCAGTATTAACCAGGATTTTTAAAGTTTTAATATTACACTAAAAGATTTCAGTAATCTCATTCCTTCATTGCATATCTGTTCCATCAGCATGAAACAAAAGAAGAGCTCCCTGTTCTTTCCTAGACTCTATATGTGTAAATGAATAATATTACTGAAACTAATAATTATTACGTTTGACCGTTTTTCTATGAAGAGGAATGTTTGTTGTTTTTACCTCACAGTTTCTCCAAATTTCTGATTGTTTGTTTGAAATATGTGACATGATGTGATAGCTGTTGTAAAATCAGTTAAACAGTGACACGGATTTATACTTTTAAAAATAATTTAGTTCTTTTGCATTTGCTGGTGAGCTTCTGCACAGTAGACGCAGGGTACAACACTTACTTGAGATTGACTGCTGGAGGGATTGGTGGTGCTGAGGTCTGAGTACCTCTTCTTTTGTGATGTGCAGACGCAGGAAAGGAATTGAACGTACTCATCTCTCACCTGCAGGGGGCAGCAGAACCACATGCTAAAAACTGCTGGGGGTCTAGTTAAATTATGCACTAAATAAAAAATTTAAAAAAACTCTTTTCAATCTTTTCTCCAATTTCTAAAATGATGTGTCTGTTTCTGTCACGCTTGACCCATCCTTATTTCCCCCACTTAGCAACATGCAATCTTTCACACTTATTCCAGATCATATTACCTGTTTTGACAGTAAGCAATGCATGACGAAGACCAGGGCCCCCTGCAAGCTGTTAAGGATGGTGAAAATATAGGCGAAGGCCGTCATGCCCTCGCTGAACAACAGGGCCCCAAACACCCACATCAGTCCCAATACGCACATCTGGGCGATGGCAGTGACTGTGAAAGCTCTGCGGTATAAAAATTAAAAGGAAAAAAATAAATAAGAAAGACAGAAATGAAAGCAGGGAACAGCTAGAGAGTGACATCAGATTTCTCTTGCATGATTCAGATCTTACTTTTGTGTGTGGAGGATCCCTGAAGGCAAAAATGCGATAGGAAAACAAATAAAAGCCACTACGGAGACTTTCGATATAGCGTTTCTCTTCAATTAAAGCTTTGCAAAACAATCCAAAGCTTTTATGTTTTTCGCAGTAGGTCACATTACAACGACAAAAACTATTGTAAGGCAAAATAAATTCAAGAGTGCTATTTGTATAACCACTATTCTTGCTCCATTTGCAGATAACTTTGGTGTGGGTCTATCAGCTTTGCACACATAAAGACTGAATTCTCAGATTTTCATTTCTTAAACAGGCTCAAACAAACTGAATTGGGAGTGTTGAACTTTCTTTTTTTTAAGTTTTACCAACTCTTTTAATTAAATTTATGTCATAGGTCTTAGCGACACTGAAATGGGAAAACATAGTTCAAACTTCTCACATTAATTTGCAATACAAACCCTGCAGGAAGAAAATAAGAAAAAAAACCTGTATTTTGAAGTTGGGATTTCCTATTGCACTCCAGCCCATCACATCTAAAGTGTGTCCCAGTGGTGTGATGAAATACCCAGATTATTCTTACAGCATTGCCTTATTTCTAGCTAAATACATCTGTCCAACTCTACTCACAGTAAGTTTAAAGAGTTTTCCTACAGCACGGATGCTTTCACCGCTGTGTATTACTGTGAGGTGGGTGCTCTACAAAGTTATTTGCATTTGAGTCAAGCGTTTTTGGTTTTCTGATCTCGTGTGACCATTTTTAGATAATTGCTACTTCTGCTACACGGCTACCGGCAGAATGATGACTAAGGGTTTTCTTTCACCAAAGGATTACATTTTGCTTCTCCTCCAACTAAAAGCTGCCCAGTCAACTGGTTCTCTTATCTAAACTGTTGCTCATTGCAGCTCTTCCAGAATATGTCATAATTTTAGGATTAATAACAACATATGTTTTAAACGATAAAGCTGGATACATTCACAAATTCCACCTATTGCCAATCTCAGACTTCATGGGTGTGTCTTTAACCGGCCGTTTTTCTAGCAAGAGGTTGATTATTTCCGAACTTTTTGACAAACTTTTGATCCTCTGTATCAAAGGAAGGGTAGGTTTAAACTCCAATGCACTTTACTTTGGAACTGATTTATTTTATATGTACTGCTTTTGAGAATGAACAAAAAAAATCGCTCTGTTTAGAAAGACGGAATGAGCGGAAGAAGGTTCCTTCAGAAACTCCAAATTTTCCATTGAAACTTTTGTTCATTGCTACACCTGTAGCAACAGAAAGTGTCAACATGTTTCCACAGTCATGCAGAGACTAACTTGATTTTGCGCAGCTTGGAGAGGTCTGGGTTGAGGGTGGCAAACTTCTGGGCGAGCTTCCAGACAGTGACGATGAAGAAAAAGACATTTAGGAGAATGATGATGCAGACGGGTCCAAAGAAACTCCAGATCAGGCCGTGCTCAAGAGACAGCCAGCAGCTTTGTAAAGAAGAAGAAGAAGGTAGAAAAAGCGTGTTTACTTTACAGAAACCGATAACAGCAAGCGAGTGAGTTCCACTGACGTAAATAGTGTGACGCAAGCAAGAGACGAAATGTCTGGTTTTGTCTCATAGCAATGACTTCCTTTTTATGTGAATACACAAAGTTAGAGAATGTTTACTTACTGCTCTTTGGTGCCGTAGCCCCCAGGTCTGATAATAAAGGATATGATAACAATTCCAATAGGGACGACGTAACCAGTGATATACAGGTAGAGGGGCCGAATGTTGGCGTTAAACACCAGGACCACCATTCTGTAGAGCTGGACTCCTTCTAAAAGCATCCACGTCATTACACCCAAGAAGAAGAAATGGAGCGACGCAGCAACAAACCTACAGCCACCCTATAAAAAGAAGATAAAAATGACATGAAAAGAAAATAAATATGTATCATGATGCATGTCTACATGTCTTCATTTTTACCAATTTCAATTGTTAAATAGTTAAGCTTGTAACAGAAAAACATTTTCTCTGTAATAGTGGCTTGAAAAAAACATTCAGGTCAAGATTTTAACAGAGGTTATAGAGACTCTGGAGGAGCTGTAGATACTCACAGCACAAGTAGGGGTATCTATCTACGGAAGAAGTGTCTATTTGTGGAAGAGTGGCAAACAGAATCCTTTTGTTTAAAAAGGCACAGCATGTCCATTTTACACTGTAAACAAGTCCAAAACCAAAACTAACTAGCAACTTGTTACATTTATTCAATTAACCTGAGTTTATGAAGAAGAATGGATTTCTATTTGTAGTTTTACTGCTTTGCACTTTTCACTTCTACTCATAAATTTTGTTTAGAAGTAACTCTAGTCTTAATGTGCATCATTTTTTGGTTTTGCTGCTCACCTCAGCATGCAACTAGTTGTCAAGCAGGGTCTAATTTTTAATTCTTGGGATTAGCAAATATGTTTAATTACTGTAAACCCTGTAAATCCCGACCGACTTGTGTTACCTCAGGTTTAGTCCGAGAAATCCCAACCAGGAAGATGAGGTCCGCCATAAAGAGGCAGATGCAGAGGTGAAGGTGGATGGTCGTGCGTGTTCCTTGAATGGAGCGGCAGAACTTGAAGGTCAGGATGCTCAGAACCAGACAAATGAGCGATATGACCAGGCCTATCTTGGTCAACAGTTGGAGTTCAAAGCTGGACTGCAACACAAGACAAGCAATTTACAAACCTGTTTTAGTCAGAAATGGTAAACACATAACCAATGGCTTGTGTTAAATAATTGTGATTATTTATTTTTGCACTTAAATGGGTTGTCTGTTTTAAATAAAAGCTTGAGACACCATACATCGGAAACCAGAGGTTTAGATACTCTCCGTTTACCAATAGCCGGCAAATAAGATAAATATGTGTTCTGAACACAGAAGTATGACAAGATAAAGAGAAACTTGCAAAATCATAATCATAATATTAACAAAAACAATGCCCATAAAACATTTTTCAAGTGAGCCAGAATCCTGGGAGCCACTCAGTAGTCAACTCTCAAGGTCGTGGTCTTTAGGACTAAAGTTGACAACTCATTTAGTAAGCTACTATGACGTGAGCTTTTGTAGCCTCCACTTATAGAGGAGAGATTTACAGACCTTTCTTAGGAGGGCCGTGGCCAGATGAGCCTAAAGCTGTATATCAACCTAACAAAAATCTTCGGATGAAAGAAAACACTGAGTATGGCCCTATAATCAAAATCCCTAGTGTCAAATACCGACATGGAAACATTATGCTTTGCAACAGCTTTCGGTCAAGTGTGCAGGATGACTTTACCGCATTGCTGGACCAAGTATCTGGACCAAAGTTTGGAAGAACACGTACTTCCCTTCCTTAAAACACTAGATATGTGTATTTTGCTGCTATTTGGGTCTCAATTTTTGTCCCTTGCTGTCTTTAATGCATGGTTTACGGTGTACCGATTCTGCTTTTGTATTCTTATATATGTTATTTATTGATTGTATCAATATGCATTTTATAACATGTCACTGTGTGTGTAGAGTTACATGCTTAGTCCTGACTATGACTGAAAAGGAGCAATATATAATCAGTCCATTTACCATGTTGATTCAGATTTTTGCTTCAGTGTTGTTTTGGTTTTGTTTACTTTAATTTTCATCTCCCTGAATTATTCTGCTTTTATCTCATCAGCCAGCATCAACATTCTTCTACCCTGAGACTCATTTGGTTTTCACACCAAACACTTTAGTTACCTCCTCTTGTTCCCAATCCTCACATTGGCAAGTATATTTTTTAATAAAAAAGATAAAATCTTAACAAGTAACTGCAATCTTATTTTCTTAACTTTGCTGAATTTGCTCCACTAATAAACAGAAGCAAGCATGCCCACCTCCCCCTGCACATGGGAGGATCTGCGGTGGAAGTGGTCAACAGCTACAGGTACTTGGGTGTACACCTGAGTAACAACCTCTCCTGGAGCTACAACACTTCCACTCTGGTCAGGAAAGCGCACCAGAGGCTCTACTTCTTGAGGAGGTTGAGAAGAGCTGGACTCGGGAGCTCAGTCCTCACCTCCTTCTACAGATGTGTGGTGGAGAGCGTCTTGTGCTCCAGCATCAACGTGTGGCATGGAAGCTGCTCTGCTGCAGACAGAAAAGCTCTGCAGAGGGTGGTGAAGATCGCACAGAGGATTGTTGGAGTCAGCCTCC
>JAVLVB010000440.1:38991-58742 GCA_032876305.1 Orestias chungarensis | reverse complement strand
AAGCTGTTAGACTCTTGAACTCATCATGAACAAACCACTGCACGGACTACAATATCCGCACTTTAACACCGTTTATTCCTATTTTATTTATTTTACTTACTTACTTCGATTTTATTTATTTTAATTTTATTTTATTTTTTTAACTTATTTTATCTATTTTAATATTAGCTCTTGGGTGGAATAGTACCGTGAGTACGTATTTCGTTCCACTTCATGTACCATCATGTATGTAGAATGATAATAAAGAATCCTTGAATCCTTGAATCCTTGAATCCTTGAATCCTTGAACCACCTTACTCCTTTGCTTGCCACTGAAATACACTGTTTTGCAACAATTTCCAAGTCATACTTAGATGCAGATATAGCACTTCTATATTTTACTCAATGCTATGGATGATTTTTATATATTGTGCCTCATTACTGGACACAAACATAAACATGAGGCTTTTTTATGTCACTTTGAGCAAATATTCATTTCATCCAAAAACTATTTTGTCAAAGTATTTTTTTTTTAGACTTACCTCCAAGGGATAAAGGGCCATGAGTACGGCAAAGCTGCTCAGATGTTCGCACGAACATACAGTGTGCGTGGCATTCGACAGCTTCTGTGTGCAACCATCTGGGGACCAGACCCCTCTCTCATTCCAGTATGCACAGATGTATCTCATCTCAGAGGTGTGTTTTATATCCTGATGTGCAAAAACCGAATCCGACAGTTAAATACAAGCTGTATATTACTTTGATATGTTCATTCAATTTTTAAGGAAAGGTCTAAAAGTTGCCTGGTAAAAAACCACATGACTAACAAAATTAGAACTGTCAGAAGGGAGGAGATCACTCTGGACTCAAAGACATGCAAAAAACAAAACTATTATTAAACAGGGTGGACCTACCCGTAGATTTTTAAATGTTATGTTAACAGGATTGCTCAGTTTCCGGGTAGATGGATTGGAAACCACAACAGAGACAACTTTTGAGAAAACCTGAAAGGAAACACCATCTTCTTCTTTTGCTTTCAGGTCTTCAAAAGATCTGTTTACAGATCCTTCGAGGTTCTTGTAGCTCAGCAACGCAGCCAAAGCGAAACCTGTTTGGAACGACCAGAGTTAGTTCATCCTTTTGAAACCCGGCTTGTCAGTTTATGTGAGCCACCAGTTTACCAGGGAACGGGCCTGTGCCGGCTGCTGTCGTCCAGTCGGTGTCAAGATGAGCATGTTCGCTGCTCAGATGGATTGGTCCAGTTGGGCGCACTTTTCCTCTTCTCACAACTATTTCTGCTTCTGTGTTGGTAAACGTGACATATTTTTCGCCCCATAGAACTTCATCAACCAGATCTTTGGAATTGCTATCCGCACTCTAAACCACGAGAATGCATACCCGTCTCTTTGGTCTCCATCTTGGTGGTATTGCCTTTGATCTGAGGACCAATCAATAAAATCGACTTCTCCACAGCATTGAGAAGTCCACTCACACCGTCCCTGGTTTCCACTTGTCCAGGGGACAGGATCATGTCAGTCGCGGTTAAAGCTTTCTAACAGAGATGGAGAAAAGTCAATGTTTTAGCCCAGGAGGGATAAGTTACACTAAAATTACCAACTTTTGTTCATTGATCATTAGATAAGTTATTGAGAAAGGATTCTTGTTTTTACTAGTGCCAAGAAAAAACTACAATTATCTAAATAAACAGTTAGTATTATGTGTCCATGGACAGAACCTTATGGTAACAGGATGAACAGTAGGATTAACCTATTTTAAAGAATGTTGAACATCTTTTTTCTGAGCATAGTGTAATCTATTTAAAGTTTTTGAACGCTATATATTTATGTTTTTCATTGAAACGTATAGATGACCAACCAGTCTGTTAATGTGTAAAATGATTTATGTAAATAGTCAGTATAACTGATTCAAGGACAGAGCCCTGGGGGTCAACTTTGAAGATGTTTGACAAAGAATAATGACCATTCTCTAATTTAACACTAACACTGTCAGAAATGTCAATTTGGACCATAGACAACACTTTTTATAAAAAACCTTAATATTAGTAAGAGTGAAATATTTGTTACAGACTAAGCTTTTTAGCTTGGAACTAATGAATGTACTCACACAAAAGTCAACAAAACTGCTGTACACTCTATGGATACATGATGACAACTTCATTACTCCATGATGTTGTTTATATTTGGTTTTCCATATGTGAGTCTTTTGAGGCTTATTTGTACTTGAAGATTATTTTTTAGGGATTTTCTTTTTTTTAAAGTTTGTGCATGTATTAAAAAGAAAGACAGTAGAAACCTGTGGTGCATTTATGTCAACAGATAATTTGCATGCGGGTTTATAAAGCGTTTTATGTCTTTTTCTAACCTCGAGTAGCGCTTCGCCGTCAGCCTTTCCAACACCAGAAATGCTTGTGTCAGACAGAGCCAAACAGCTGTTTCTCATCATGGACAAGATGTCTGCCAGATCTCCGAGTGACTAGTAGACACAGACGAAAAGAATAAAGAGACCATTGAACTTCCCATTTACTGCAACCTATTTAAACAATGGGTCAAAGGTTGGTTCAGGAACACAGAAAATTAGCTTCAGCAGTCCAATAGGAAAATTTGACATTGAATTGTTGGGCTGCTCGGTTACTTTATTTTTTTGACTGCTGCAGCCTGAGTAAACCATGCTTGTAATGTTGCGTCCAGACATACCTTCCAAGGATCACTATCAACACTGAAGCTGTCACACTCGAGCTCTACAAAAAAAAAAGTGCAATGTTTACATAATGTTGACAGTTCTAATATTTGACTAAAATCCTATCTGAAAACACATGAAGAAAATATGAAAAGTTAAACACTAACGTAAAAGTAATATGAGGTGAAACTCAATATTTTAAGTAGGTTTTAAAGTGCATTTACAGTAAAGTCTAGGCAATCTTAGGCCAATGTATCTTCCTCAAAAATACATGGACAGAAAAACATATAAAACTCTGTCTTGAACTTTTTCTGCAATTGTTCATAAATTAATGTTCATACTTACTTGAGCATTGACTTTGTTTATGGCCATAATTTGTGTATCCTGCGCTGCATATGCATTCATAACTTCCATTAAGGTTTTTACACATGCCTTTCTTTCCACAAATGTCTTCTGTATTTTTAGCTTCTGCGCATTCATCTATGTCTGTGGAGGAGAATCAAGCAGAACCTTTTAGTGATAAACTAATGACGTGTAATATAAAACAATTGTGAACCCACAATTATCTCATGTTATCTTACTGGAAGCACACTCAAAATAATTTTTCACCGAGAGCTTTGTTATTGAAATGTTTATACTCACAGTGTCAATGTATAATGTGAAATAACTTTCATTTATATTTGCTTTGATGTGGAAAATCTGCCATTAATGTTTTTTTTATTTAATGTATCTATTTTCCAAAATTTAGGAAAACCGTTATATAAGAAAGTGAGACTTTACTTTGCCTGGGATTATTTCACTAGGTCTTTTAAAGATACACAAGAAATGTATTCTTGTTTTTTCATTTAACTTACCACTTATGGTTAATTGCCATATTAAGATACAGTGTGAGTATTGTAATATAAAAACTAAGCGCTGTTATTGCTGTTGACAAAAAAAAAAAATCCTTAGTATTTAATTATTATCATTCCTCCCCCGTTCCTGATTATGAATTAAAATGCTGTAAAATCCTGTAACCTCCAGGGCTTTTGCTGTTGCAGCCATACTTGGTCTGGTCTCGTGTACTAATAGGCTTTAGAGCCATTTTGTTCTGTATAGCAAAGAGGACTGAACCTCTTAATTGTCATAAATCTTTTCAGCTCATGTTATTGTTACTCTTTTTTTCAGCATTTTTCAAACAGAGGCTGTTGAATAAACTGAAGGACGGGATGCCGTAACGCCAGCTTGAACACGGTGTTTGTGTATGTTTTGCCTGCATACAACAGCGACTGGAATTATGTTTTTAATTAATCATGTATTTAATGAGTCGATGGCTGCGATGGCAAGGAGGAGATGAGCAAACTTTAAGTGAGACCTACTCATTCTGTTTGTTTGTGTTTATTTTGCCTGGTTCAACACATTCATATTCTTATCATATTGACCGGTCGCTTGGTTGTAAGAAATGGAGGAAAAAGAAAAGTTTTTCTATACAGTTTTTCCACTTTTTACTGAAACGGGAAGACATCTAAATGAAATTGCCTTATTTTCCAGACTGTAAGAACAACTTTTACTCACCTTTGCAGTATCCACGGCTATTCCAATCGCTTGTGTTGACATAACCGGCGTTACAGGAGCATTGATAACTTCCAATTAGATTATTACATTTAGCGTGAGGACCACAGTTTGCAGTTTTTTCCAAGCATTCATTAGTATCTGACAAAAGAGAAAAGACGGACACTCTTAACGTCAGTTTCACCAAGACATGGTCACATCATTTTTATTGTACTTACCAATACACTGTCCATCCCTGGCAGTAAAGTTGGAAGTATTTAGATTTGGATTATGAAACCCAGACAAACAGTTACAGTAATAGCTGCCATTTGTGTTGAAGCACACTGAGTAATTCCCACATATGCTGGGATCTTCTTTACACTCATCTTGATCTGTAATTTTGAAAACAGACTGAGAAGTAGCAAACAGGGAGCATATCAAGATAAAAAAAATTGTTTTACAATTAAACTGCTATATTAACTTAGATGTCCTATTGTGTATTTATGGTTCCTCATCTAAAAGGTTGAAAGTTCACTGAAGACGTTTTTAAAAAAACGTACCTTCACACTTGTCGCCATTTTTTTCAAAGCCATCTTTACAACCATAAACAGGTCTGTGCAGCGCACACACGAACCCTATGAAGAAAACAAGACGAAGTATTACATTTTATTCAAAATTTGTCACACAAACAAGTTACAATAGCAAGTTACTCCAAACCTTTGTTTTCTTATATCACGTCCTTCAAGGACACACATTAAAAAACAGAAAGTATGATCCATCACAATGCATTTCATAGCTGGGAGGCAATGAATGCTCTGCTGAAAATTAGTTCACTAATCATAAAAAAATAACTATAAATAAATAATTAAATACTTTTACCATTATTGTCCTCTTCTTGCAATATTTAGCAAGAATATCCCTAAATCTCTTTAAAACAAAACGCTTTTTCAATAATAAAAAAAGGAAGCCACAGAGGCATATTTTAGAAAAACAAACGCTGTCCACAGAAAATAATGTGAAAAAAAACTTTTCTTGTTGGATAAAAAAACAAGTTTTTTTATTATTAGAACAAAACATTATAGAAACATACTTTTACTTTTACTGTCTGAATCTTCCAGAGTACACTTTGCCTGGGCGTTCAGTTTTCTGGAGAATACATACCCAAAGGTTATTTACGATACTATGACCTACCACAGACTTTTATGTAAATCCTACTCAAGTGGATTAAATGGTTGTAAAACTGAGTAAACATGACTCGGTGTATTTTTTGACATTGCACAAGTTTCTTTAGGTCTTAAAAAGCTAATTTTTATAGTGTTTAAAGTGAAAATGCAGGCGTGATAGTTATCTATAGGAGATTACATTTTAGCTTATAACAACATTTTTAAGGAAGAAATAACTTTAAAGCCTTTTAATCTTGCAAATGATAGATATTACCTAAAAACTGAAAGTTTACCTCAAAAGACTATATTAAACCTCTCCTATTGGTAATAATGATTAAGGCTAAAATATGTAAAAAAGTCAAGTCTGAAAACAAGTATAATGGAGAATTTGAGCCTTGTAGTAACTGGTTATTACAGCAAATGGAAATAGTCCAAAAGTCACTTTTTTTTTCTTCAGTCTTAGTCACAATGACAAAGAAAAGGCAGAGTCACAATAGACGCTTTTAAACAGCAAGTCACAAACTAGCCATCAAGAGCAGAGAACCAAATTTTTCTTAAGCATTAGAGAAATTACTAGTTTTCAATGCTAAATTATTCTGCAAACCTTCTGTTATCTTCAACCAAGTTGAGACTATGAAAGTTCGTATGAATTTCTGAGAAAAAAAATGGAGAGCAAAAACATTAAGAAAAGTATCTTGCATAATAAAATCTTTGAAGATGTGTGAATGGGAAACAAATAGCAAGAAAATATTATATTTTTCATCATGCATTACCATGGGAGGCCTGAGTAAGTGTTGTGGTGTGTTTTTACCTATTTTATTTAGCAAAGACATTTTAGCAAAATAAATAACAACATATTATTTGCCACACTCAGGCCTGATTGCTTGAAGATCTACAGAGTGTAGAAATCAATTTAAAAAGAACTTGCCTGACAACACAAAGTAGGTCAAAAGCTGTGAGAGCAACACAAATTTTTCTTTGTTGTACTTGAAAATGGTATCCACAGCGAAGTAGATCATTGTTGACCAAAAAATATTACTAGTACTATTTTCAAAAAAAGATAACCCTCGAGAAACTTTGGAAACTGTTCTATGGACACGTTTGAAAACTTTTGGAAACCGTTTTTTTACATTATGTCTGGTGTAAAAAAAAAAAGAGAACCGATTGCTGAAGGAAATACAGGCCCAAACGTAAAGATGGCATTATAATAGCCCTATGTAATCAGGATAGCAGGGAGGACTATTACAGCAGCAACAACTCAAAATGTCAGAGGATTGCTAAAGATATTTGACAGGTAGTGACAAAGGCAATGTTGACGCTGTTGTCAGGACCCATAAGGACAATAGGAAGATTTGCTAGTTGTAGACCTGTCGGTAGACCTTAGGGCAATCGGGATTGTACATTTCTGGATAACTTGTAATTATTATTATTTTCAACTTTCATAATCATGGTGTTGATGTGCAGCCAAGATAAAATAGTCATGCACTTGCTTTTGGCTCTAAATGTTCAATTTATTTTGATCATTTACATTTTCCAGCTTATGCATATTTAGACAATCTACATGGGGTAATAAAGACTTCAAACCATGTACAGGATGACACATCCCAGAGCGCCATACAGCACAGGACAACCATAGCATATGTTTTTCTTGCTATTTTGTCTCCAGGTCACTTGCCCTATTTATCGCTTTGAACATAATGTATGTTTCAAGAAAAAGGCTCTTTACAAATGCAAATCTAACAAATTGGCGCCACATCTGAGAAAGAAAACTGGAATCAGCACTGAGAATCGAGAGGTAGAGTTTCAGCCTCAGAGCTTGTAGATATTGCTTGGTTCTGCAAGCAATACGCACCGTGCTTTAGCCTTTACCATGTAAATAACACAATAACACTAATTTAGAAGGCCCTAGTGTAAACCATCAGAACCCTCCTATCATCGTCCAACATTGAGAAAGTAGCATCCCTTGCACAAAGAACAGCGGCTTCATCTTGCTCTGTGACCACTTTTAAACTCTCATGACCAGAGGTCACAATTATTTGATGACAGTTGTTGCTAAAACGGTCGCCCTTACGAGTTACTCTTTGTCACAGTGCAAGTTTTTTTTTGGATAGCTTTCTTTACTCTAATAGTCAATATTTTTTCTGATACAAACTTTGTTCGGTGAACTAAAATACTAAAAAAGTTAAATAAAAAGCAAATATAAATCCCATTTTCAAAGCAATGCACTCATGTGGCTGTTAGGTGATATAAACAGTTTGCTCCTTCAGTGTAGGATAAAAATCATTTTGTTACACTGCCTTTGAAACCCACAAACAGGAAGAAGTTTCACTAAAAATAGACTTGACTCCCACCTTAACATAGCAGCATAAGAAAACTAAAATGGCATCGAGGTCCATGATAGCCCCACACTTCTGAATCATTGAAGGAAGGGGAAAATCCTGTGTGCACAAACTGTTCCTGAGTTGATGGAAGCACGATGATTCTTACTATCAAAACTTTTTAATACAATAAAAATAAAACTTTTGATTATTCCAAGCTGTAGAAGATTAATTTAAGACCTTATAATAAATGCGTTAGACGGGAACATTGGAGCAGACTGGAGACTGTGTCCCAACAAAGCTTTTGACAAATGAGTCGGTAAAAAACCCCACAATCTATAACCATCAACCTTGTCCCATCTTCATCTAATGGTAATCAATCATTAACAAGTACCGAAGTGAATGCATTTATGTATCCATTAACGCAGTAAAACTCTTTACCCCTTTTTCTAGATAAAAATGTCAGCCATGGCACGCCTAAACGAACCACCGCTCAAAAGACACTAACGTCAGTCACATCTCCATGACTAAGGACTGAATGAAACTGCTTAAAAACACTGCTCCGTTTAGCATTCCAGGATCCTTTCACTGGGCTTCCCTCCTTTGACCACAATGAGCCTTCTGTTGTAGTGTGACAGTGCTCGGGTCCCATAATACAGAGACCCGAGGCAGACCAGACCGCAATGGACAGCGCCAAAAAAGTTAGAGTGAGAAAAAGTGTGTCTGAGTCTGATTATGTGGTTAAACGTCTGTAAGATGGAAACAGAGGCTGAAAGTGTTTAGAGCGCAGATGCCTATTTGATTTCTTGTTTTTTTTTATTATTGTATTCCATGAATTTCTCATATTGTATTGCAATGATAAATCTAAACCCATCTTAGACAGCGGAGGCATGGTGATTTTGGTCAAAAAAATGTATTGTAATAAACATGATTTGCCTCTCGTTTCCTAACACAAGCCTGTGCTATAAATGTAAATATAAGACAAAATTCAATAAATACGAACTTAAATATTATCTATAAATATCAATAAGTCTTCCAGAGGTGGATTCTTAGTCTTAGTGTGTCTCACTATACAACTATACATTTTACAACCTACCTTTGACGTGTTAACTGATATTTCAACAAATGATTAAAATATGTAGTCAGCTCATATTTTTCTTATAATCTCTAAAACCCTTCAACTCAAGAAAAGTATGGTTAAAGCAAAAGTTTTTTTCAGTGCATCTAATACAGCCAGTAATGTGGTGAATCGTTAAATATGGCTCCCAACATGAGGCAAAAATTAGGAGTAAATTAAAGGCTTTTGATTTATGACTGAGATACAAAAATCTGGTCAGATATGACGTTTCTTGATATTTTCCACACATCTTGTATTTAAAATTGATCTTGCAAAGTAAAGGCTTGGGTACCTGGTTTGTTTTTTAGACTTAATGCATCATCAGTTCCCTGATGACCTTTTGTGAACCGATGTCATTGCATAATAAAATGCTTATCCCATGCATCATACAGGGTCCTTCAAACCCTTGTGTTTTATGACAACTTTGGTCCAATTAATTAACTTTGTGTGTTTTTGTTTTATGTGAAAACTTTAGGAAGGACTGTATGGAAAATGTGCATTCGGAGCACAGAATACTGTAAAATTATGGACTACATTATAGTTACACGAAAATTAGGCAAATCATGGTTCTAAATACAGCTAAGTAACTCTTTTTAACAATATTTTATGTAACTTTATAGCCACACTTAGCACTTACAAAGCTGGCATGTTACCCTAAAACGAACACAAGGGTCAATTAATCTGGGCAGGCGAGACATGTCAGATGTTTAAAAACCATTTTAAAGATAAAATGGAGTGTTTGAAAACTGCTAACCATAACAAAAAAAGGCAAGGACATTTCGAAAGACATTCCGACCGAAGCTGATTAATCTTCTGTGTCATCATGATAAATCATGTGGTGCCTTAGTGAGCAGGATACACACACAGATAGCTTCGACCTCCCCATTCATGGGTGCTATGTCTGTGTGAATATCTCCAGACAGATCTTATTAGCATACCCACACGTCCTCCTCGCGGTGGGTGATGACTGGACAGCATTTGATTCAACTATATTTAACATACACTGTATAGTTTTCTATCTAAAGAGAGAAAATCGACAAAACCACATACGATGTTAGCCAACCTTAGATAACAGCAATCTGCCATCCCTCGGTCATCCAGTTATCAAAGGTGGTAACTCTCGTCACACAAGTCACAACTATCACAGCTTCGTTTGCTTGATACCTCATCACCATCCAAAGCTTATTTCAAGGCTTTCATTTACTTACCCTTAACCAGCTGAAAGGCAATTATGATCAGAGGGGATCATTTTTCACATTACAGAGGTTTTACCAACATGCCAACTCAGTTCACAACTCAAAACTTTGCCAGCATGAAAATGTCATAACTTCCCATCCTAATTTCACGAGCTTTTATGTTGATATAAGAGTGGATTCTAATTGTTTCCTCCTAAATAATTTATTTTTTTAAGAAAAGGGTATGCAGAGAATACATAGACATGCATGACTAAAGTATTAGCACATGTCTAAACGTCTGTACTTTTGGTTTCTCCATACGCACAAACAAACACATTAACACACACAAAAACTGGAATCCACCTGAAGGACTCACCCAGAATAAGCAGTTCCTTCCCAAACCCCATGTCGGAGGCAAGCGATAATCTCACACAGCAGATTTTCTCGGATATGTACAAAGTATCAATGACCTTAGATTGAAACACAAAGATTGTTTCCTTTCTCAAAAGCCTTGGGGTTGATCTGTGGTCCAAAGTTCACAGAAGTCCAGGACAGGAGAATGAAGGATTTTGCCTTGAAGAAAATGAGCAAACCTTCACCAGCTTTCTTTCTTACTGATTCAGACTTTCAGTCTGAATAAATTTCCCTCACCCCGCCTGTAATTCCCCACCCCTTCTCTCTCTCTCTCTCCCTCTCTCTCTTTCTGTGTGTTTGTGTCTGTGTGTGTGTTTTAGGCTTGTCTTTTCCTCCCTTTCTCTAACTTCTGTGGACTTTGTCCCTCAATGCCGCCATGTCTTGGTCTCTTCTTTTCCTTTAATACAAACCCTCTCCTTGTGAACAAGTTTCTCACACTGTAATCGTATCACGTTGCGCTCAGATAACCCTCCCTTCTCTCTCTCTCTCTCTCTCATGCATGCTTTCACATTTCCCTCTGCTGATCCACTGGCCTCTATTTCAGGAGCTATTCAACAGCGTAAAGAAATAAAAAGTGTGACAGAAATTGAAAAAAGAGTGTGATGACTAACGCTTAATCTAAACAGCTGCTGCTTCTTCAGACTTTGAGATTTGCCAGTAAGTACTCTTATATCCGCTCACATTATCCTGTAACTTCTAGTGTGCTGCTCCTCCCCCTTTTTCACTATTTCCCCTAGTAGCATTCAGCCCTTCACCCATTTTCCAGCGGAAAAAGGGCCTGCATTTTCTCAGGCCCCCCCGTTACACAGTGAAGGCTGGAGGCACACGGATGTAGCGGCTGACCTCTACAAGGCTTCTCTGGTGTTGCTTAGAGAAGGGTTGATTAGAGCACATGAAACTAATCTGGCAACCAAGTTTACATAAAATAATAAAATAAAGTCTTTTAATAAAATCATTTAAACTAGTTCAAGAAAGAACATAGCAAATCCTTGGCCTTGCTGCAACTACCACGACTTGTAGTAAGGAATATATGTAAAAGCTTTTAAATAATTGCTCTAATGGAGACACCGAGACCCCAACATGCCAGTGTTTAAGAGTGATGCCACTCTTAAAGGGTTCTTCTGAGATAGTTTTTCTCTTCCTAACCTCTCTCTCCCTTGTGTGAATTTAGCCTGAGCTCTTTAGATTCCTTGATTTTTCACAGTTCAGGTTGTTTTAAACTTTTTATTACTGCTTTAACTGTAGATATGGACAATGTTGAGTGACTAACTCAGGACCTCTCCTGATTTTTATATTCGCCTGAGTGAAAGAATGTCTTGGCTTTTACATTTTTATAACAGTGGTTAAGAAAAACAAGATTATGATTGAAATTGTTTGCAAAGGGTAGCATTGGAACAAATAAATGGAATAAATATATGAAAATGTAAGTCTTTATGTTTCTTAAATGTTCAGTGTTGTGCTGCTAAAGAGAAAAATAAATTATTTTAAAAGCTTGTTTGTACCAGGAGTCCCAATTTTAGTTAAGGCGGTTTTAATGGCAAAAGTATTTCACTGTGTACTTTCACACTTATGTCAAATAGTTAATTGTGATCTTAATATCTTTGATCTTTGTAACCAGGAAGGTTATCTACATAGTTTAGGAGAGTTTAAATAAAAAAAAATCATCATTCTCTCAGAAGTGCCTTCATGAGGTAAGACATTGATCTTGGGCAAGAAGGCCCAGTTTACAGTTTCTGCTCAAATTCATAACAAAGGTGTTTTTATAGTGATCAGGTCATGACTGCCTGCGACAAAATAAGTTTGGCCATGCCAGAGTCCATTGTTGCTTTACTACATATTATTTATGTTCTCTGAGTTTTGAGGGACATTGTTTAAGTTTTATAGTGTATCCATTGTCCCATTAAATTATGTCTTGTGAGCCAGAACGTTATCCGTGGCTGTTTTTACCTCTCGTCTGTAACATAGTCTAGCCAGAAACCCTTTAAAACATGGGAATTAGAATTTTGCTAAGAATTTATAGTTCGTTTACAGAAGTTATAAAGCTTTTTAATTGGAGTTTTATTGCTAAAAAAAAATAACGGCATTTTATCTTCTAAAGAGAAATGTTTTTTGTTCTCACTCCCCACCAAGCTGAAGGCTAGTATATAAAAGTGCCAGAAAACTTTCTCTTCATCAACAGATGTAATTTACTTAAACAGCACCAGCGCTCAGACACACACAAAAACATCCCTAGGGAGATTTAGGGTTCACACTACGTAAACTCCAGGGGGTAACAATTTGGGAACACAAGCTATTTGTCGCATGTCATGGTTCATTTCAGTCATGCATAAAGTGAATATTGTGTATATTTATAAAAGCCTGTAAGGGTTGGCAAGTCTCCATTTAGGGCAATGTATGCTGATTATAGTTTGGGATGTTTGTAAGGCTTACACCCACAGTGACATGTGCAGGTAAATACATTTTCAATGAAAATGTAGACACTTAAACACAGAGGCCATTAATAAAACCTGAAGTAGAAGAAACAAACACAATTTTATTTTTATTTTTATGGAAACCCATGAGGAGGCTTATATTTATCTCACCGACATTTTTGTGTCATCTAACTTTCTGCTGTGACGCCGTAGTCTCAGCGAGAAGCCTCTCGAGAATAGCATTGAGGTAACACTTTTGTGAAACAAAACCTTAGAAAACATAGAGGACAGAAGCCCTTCTGCAATTTCATCTAAAAACATGAACCGCGGAATAAAAATACATAAATTAAGCAAACTAAGCCACACACTGCTACGCTTTTGACGTCCAGGAACTACATAAGCTATGTTTATATAAAGAGAAAAAGATTAATACTGAGTGATAAAGTCTATTTAATTAAAAGATTTAGTTTGTTCGCTAATACGTTGCTCCTTGGTTATATAGTAATATATGAAAGATTAGAGTTTACTTTAAATCGAAACAGATTGCTTAATTATATATTATCAGATTTCTTATGTGGGGAAGTCTACCAGTGTTGTCATTGACACATAACGCTAACTGTGTATAGCTGACTTCCTGTGTTTTGGCCAGGCTCAGTAACTCATAGTCAAACATAAATAACAAGCAAAGATGTTTTTGAATGTGCACAAGTGAAATTATAAAACAACTGGAGAATTAAAGAAACAGCTTCGTTGATGTTGCTGGGCGTCCCTCCAGTACTGTCTGGCACATCTGAGGAAAATCGTAGTCAGGCATATTTATATTATTCTTTTTAAACGAAAGTAGAAAATCTAAGGATTGTTTCCAGTGGTTTATTTTCCCATAACAGAGCGTTGTTGAGAGTAAGCTGGCTGACAGGAAGTGAAAGAACAAACTAATATTTAAGCTAATTATGTTATTGATGTTCAAAATATAATGAATACTGAAAATACGTGAGTTTATAGTTAAGTTGAGTTAAAGTTAATTGTCACAGAGGGCAAGTTTGTCTTGAACTTTCTCTGCTGTGACGGGTGCATGTTTAAAAAAAAGTAGATTAATTATACAACAGTGTGCAATGTGCATAACTTAAAAAATGTTATGTTGCAAATGCTGCAAAATAAGTTTTCAAATGTTTAGTACATTTAATGTTAAAAGTGTTTTTTGAAATCCAGAAATAAAATCCCTCATCTGGAGTCACTTTTTTTTTTTTAACAAAGAACTGAAGTCAGATTAAATGGAGATGGAGCACATCTGTGAAGAGCAACATGCAAGTCTTAACAGTTTTTCAATTGCATTTAGGTCTGTACATGATTCAGTGATCTAAACCACAGTAGCTGAGGCCTTAAAGTCACTGAAAGTCCTACCAGAGCTCTGATCCTCTGTAGCCTTTAACAGGCGCATTATAAGATTGCCATGTTTTTACCTCCCTTAATCCCTAAAATTTAAAATCAAAACTAGACCAGCTTCTTGGTCTCAGCTAATAAAAATATACACTAAGCATAATGGTGCTACCTCTGTTTACAGTGATATGCAGTGGTAGTTTTCCAACACACATATTACACTGTACATGGTCTAAAAATAACATTTTCCTGTTTGGTTTACCCCTTTTTTGACTGATGACAACTGGAATTTCCTACTCGTTATTAAAATAATAGGTATTTCTTCCCGTTCTTGCATAAAGATCAGATTTGTGGACTGCTGAACTGATCCAGTCAAGCTATGTGCAGCCCCTCCAACGTTACATGCGCCTCTTGATTGCTTCTTCGAGTGAGAGTTTGGTTGATTGTTTTGTTTTTGAAAGTTCTCTGCTGTCCCATTATCTATTTTCTCTAATTTTGTACTTTTCATTGTTGTATTATGAGGCCTTCAAAGAGTGCTTGGACATTCTATGACAATAAATTAGGCACTGGTGGACTCACTTTGCTATTCATGTGACTTTTTTAGATTATAACAGTCTTTCCTTCAATACCATTATCTTGCAACTGCAATTAAGTACATAGAAATTAGCTGGTTGTTATTTGTCGACTTAAATTTTACACTGTAAATAGAAAGCTCTGGTGGAAATGTGAACCCTGTTGTTAAAAAATTATAACAAATGCTACCAAATACGTCTGGTTTTGAAAAAAAAAAAAAAAAAAAAATAACAGAAGCAAATTCAGAGTCTAACTGGCTACCAGATCAAAATAGAGCTGCAACATTTAAAAATGGATCAATGTTTACTTATTAATAAATGGCAAAACAAATAATCTGGTCTCTGTGAAGCGGATACTTTCATTTCTCTATTGAATAATTGTTCCAGACGCTGATCAATGCTCCCCAGATGGCTGCAGTTTATTGACCTGTTTGTTGGAGACTCTCTTTTTAGACACAGCTACAGACAGTCGAGCAAAACTCGTTTTCTCCTTCCTTCTTCAGACGTTACGTCTCACAAAGCTAAGAGCAGTGAGTGATCCCTTTAACCTCTGTGTTTGACAAGTTCCCTAAACAGTTGCCCTTTTTGTTTTAGTCCGCAGTAAATGGTGAACTTTTATTCATGTGCGTTTACAGGCGAGGAGGTTTTAAACCTGTTTTGTCTACGATTGTTGAAACTGTCTGCCAATGCCAGATACCACTTGAAGATCCATAAACATGTCAAAATACGTGTGAGGAGGACAGAAACGCTCGAGAAAACTGTAAACAGGCGCCAAGCAAGATAAGAACATAAGGACTCAGATCGTGGTGTACCAATTGTTTTTTACACTTGGTCGAACAGGAAAAGATCCCCGTTGCTATGGTTTCTGTGTTGTGTACGAAAAACAATCTCTCAAGCGTGAGCCGTAGGTACAGATTAGAGTTCCTGTTTGGTGCATTTGGTTTCTCACAATTCACTATTCCGGCTGAGCTTGCTTTTTGACTCAGTAAGTGTCCACTGATGTCACGTTAGTTTCACATGGTCTCATGATGCCTTGGCCTCCTGAAGCATCTTCTTGACTCCCTGTAATCGTTTCTCATGCTTGTGGTGCAGACAGAGAGCCACACACACACACACACACACACACACAGAGATAAACAGGGAGATACATGGAGACGTACAAATCATCCACACATGAAGGCAGGAAGAGGGTGAGTTTAATTTGCATCAACGTCTTCAGTAAACAGTGGTGTGTGTGTGTGTGTGTGTGTGTGTGTGTGTGTGTGTGTGTGTGTGTGTGTGTGTGTGTGTGTGTGTGTGTGTGTGTGTGTGTGTGTGTGTGTGTGTGTGTGTGTGTGTGTGTGTGTGTGTGTGTATGTGTGTGTGTTCAAATGCCTGAGTGTAGGTGGATTCCACCTGTTTAGATCCTCTTGTGTCTGAACCTTTGCGATCTTATGAGCTTCACATTCTCCCATGTGGAAAGATGAAGTCTGTGTTTCTCACCAAACCTTACCAATAAGCATTAAGCCCACATGCTGTTAACTGACATCTGCGCATTGCAATCATCAGTAACCCTAATGGACGAGCTGTGTGGGAAAAATGTGATCTGTCAGAGGGTGAATGTTATTTATACAAGTAGCTGTTTGAATGGTTTGGAGAAGTTTGAGTGGGCAGCCCTGCATGAGACAGTGTGACGCAGTGTCATTTGATCAAGACGCCAGAAACTGAAACTGTTCCTCTGCTGCTTTCATACACTGGACCAGTAAGCTAAAGTAAACCAATCCGTGAACAGAGAACCACATTTAGCAACACGGGTAACACACGGTCACATAGTTGAACATGTTTTTTTTTCTGTGGTCAGTTTGGTAATTCATGCCTTAAATCTCTTACTCATGCCTTAACCTGGCAAGGGTTTATTATTTATGAAGATGAATATCTGTAAAATCCTCAGATCTAATGTATTGTTTTGTCAAGCTGGGGTACCTTTGTGTAAGGACATATCTTGATGGTTGTGTCCATTTATTTTGGTTTTTGACCGCAAGTCAAACCAAAATAGAACTTTTATAATTAAATTTTTATGCTGTAGACTATCAATACATTATAAAAATTAAATTCAACAACAACCAAAACTTATAAGGGAGTACAGTCTGACGAGCAGAAAAAGACAGCATTTAGTTTAAAAAGAAAAAAAATGAAATCAACCAAACCTCAGCAACGTTTCTAAAATCACATGAACATGACATTTTTTTGGTATTTAATGTATAAAGGTAGACAGAATAAACTGAAATTTGTGGAAAGTCGAGTCTGCAAAACTGTAGTGTTTTTTCATGAGGTATGTGAAGGATCCCCGTCTTGATTTTGCCTGGATTCTGCAAAAAAAGAAGAGGTTTTTACTGAAGATTAGAGTGTGGAGGAGGAGGATCTGGACAGCTCTGTTATTTAATCTGTGTCTGAAACCTGTAAACAGTTTATCGGAAGCCAAAGGAACAGACCTCCGTTGTGTGTGTCTGTTTATGGCACTGCAACTATTCAGACTTGAGATTTGTGATTTGTTTGTGCTGCGATTTATCTGGAGAGATTTCTAGTTTTAATTTTGTAAAATGGTACAGTTTGCTAAGAAAGTTAAGGATTCAGATCTTGAAGACATCAGAGAGATTACGGAGAAAAGTAGGGGGATAAAGGCCTGAAAGCTCACCTAGAGCTTAAAATATGAGTCAAAATTAAACTGTTCTCCTAAACACCAAAAATGACATAATCTGGGTTTTGTGGTTATGCTGATCAGCAGCCAGAGGTTACAAAATAATCTCTGAAATTTATAATAATCCAGAGGCTTGTGTAAATTATTGCATTCGCCATTTCTTCTGTATTTTGTCGTATCAGATTCTTAGTGAACTTTGTTGCAACTTGGCATAGCAGATACACAAAAAAAGTAAAGTAAAAAAAAATCTGGAAAAAAAAAGATGGGACTTCAAAAATGCTCATTACTGTTCATATGGACAAAAATTATTTATCATAAAAAGTTAACCCAAAGATTTTGTTTTTAAGCTATGAGGATAATGTCAACTTTTAGACGTAACCACCGAGAGACAGAGCAAATTTACTCCAGGTGTTCAATAATTATCTAACGAAGAACTCAATACGTATTCTTCTCGCTCTTCTCTGCTTAATGATTAACGTCAGACATCATCGGCAAACTCTAAGTTGCTTCAAAACTATTTCATCACAGCAGCACAGTGGGAAAGTTTTTAAAACTCCAGTTGCAGAGGTAGAAATTTCAGTCTGTAGCTGCCGCGACGCACTCGCACAAACAGGATCTTTCCTTATGGAAACACGGCAAATGGATCGTAATCACACACATTCAGTTGCTGTTGGCGTCCTTTAAAAAACACACAGACGTGTTATTTAATGTTCCCTCTGTCTGTAACGTACAGAGCGCACTCAAAGTTGGCTAACCCCCATGTACTTACCACATCCTGTTTCTTTTTCCTGCCACATCTTTCTTTTTAGTTCATCAACCCTTTTTTTTAGCAACATTCGTGCATTTTGTGATCTTTTGTTGAGTGTTATAAACTACGTAAACATTTTCAGATTTTGTCACGTTGCAACAACAAACCTTAATATATTTCTTTGGGGATTTCATGCAATACGCTAACCCAAAGTAGTGCATATTTTGGAAATGATAGGAAAACAAAACATGACATTAGATGTTTTGTTTCTTTCTTTTTTGCACATGTGCACCAGGGAAGAAAAAAAAGAACCAAGTGCACATGTGGTTTTCCTCAAGATATAATGAATAAAGATTATTTAATAGTTCAATAGACGACTTGTAAATGTTTCGCAGAGCCGTATCAGCCTCGAATGATGTGTGCTGCTCCCTCGTTCCACTGCTTTTATACCGTGTATTTTTATCCTGAGGTAGAGGCAATAGCACCCTGAACCTCAAAGTGGCTTTCTTGTGACGCCGCATTCTGAGGTGTGCAAAAACACACCCCTGTGGTTTAAACTCCGACAGATTGCTTGATCTTTCACAAGTTTTAAAAGCAGGAACAGTTTTTTGTTTTATTTTGTTTTTTGTTTTGTTTTATGTCCCTGCTGGTCTCCAGGACAGGAAGAAGAAGAAGGGTAGTGAAGGTACCTGTAAAGCGAGCTCACTATGCCTGTATAGCAGGCCTTTTTTTGTTTGTTTGTTTGAAGAGAAGCAGCAGTAATTATAGTAATTGCAGGGTATCTTGTAAATGGTCTGTTTCAATTTATGTCTTGTAAAAAAAAAAAAAAATCTAATCAGACACCATGTCCTTACATGTCCTTTACTAATAGCGGAAATCAAAATGTCCTATAGCCCATTTTGGCCGATGCTATTTAGAGGAATTTGTGCCACATTTTACTTTTACGACACTCATAAATGCTCAAACAAATGTATATCTCTTATGAGACATACATCAGTGTGACTCCAGCAGAAGTAAGGAGGATCAATCCCCGGAAAGCTGCTGGCCCAGACAACATCCCCGGACGGATGCTGAGAGAGTGCGCGGACCAGCTCTCAGACGTGCTGGCGGAGATCTTCAACGCCTCCCTCAGCCAGGCAGCTGTCCCAACCTGCATGAAGACCGCCACCATCATCCCGGTCCTAAAGAGCTCCGCAGCGACAGGTCTGAATGACTATTGGCCAGCAGCCCTCACACCGATAGTCACAAAGTGCCTCGAGAGACTGGTTCAGACCCACATCAAAGCGAACATCAATGTCACTGTGGATCGACACCAGTATGCATACAGGAAAAATCGATCCACAGAGGACGCCATCTCCTCCGTGGTCCACACTGCCCACCTGGAGCAGAAGGATTCGTACGTCTGTATGCTGTTTGTGGACTTCACATCTGCCTTCAACACCATGATTCCTCAGACTCTGATCAACAAACTCTCCTCACTTGGACTGAGCTCTTCCCTCTGCAACTGGGTCCTGGACTTCCTGACCAACAGGCCGCAGTCTGTGAAGATTCACAACATCTCCTCCCCTACCAT
>JAVLVB010000440.1:7882-29286 GCA_032876305.1 Orestias chungarensis | reverse complement strand
TATATATATATATATATATATATATATATATATATATATATATATATATATATATATATATATATATATATATATATATATATATATATATATATATATATATATATATATATATATATATATATATATATATATATATATATATATATATATATATATATATATATATTTATATATATATATATATATATATATATATGTATACATATACATATATATATATATGTATATGTACATATATATATATATGTATATATATATATATATCTACATATACAACCACCAATTACACGAATCACAGGAAATCTGCAGAAAAAATGATTACCTTCATTATACTATTTCATCTGTCATGTCGATAGTATTTAGAGTATGTTTAAACTATTTCTCTTACTGTGTTAATCTTATCTGTAACACTGTCTTGTTAACTATGATTATACCCAAATGATGCTCTTCTCTTGCGGATCGTCCACATCTGAAAGGGTGAAAGTGGTTATAAACTAAATGTCCATTTTGTTAACTTTGGTACATACCCTGAAAACACAAATAGCTTTACTTTATGGAGGGAAACATAACTTAAACAGATGCAGTTCTTATCTTATATGAGAGCTACTTTTGTTACCCACCTGTTGCCTCTAGAACAGGGACAGCCATCTGCCAACGTAGCATATCCACATCATTCTTTCCAGCTAGAAAAACAGTCTGTTGTCCCTGTAGTACTTTCTCTATGAACTAAAAGACAAAAATCAAACACATGTATCCCAACATGTATCTCAAATTAATATAGGAGTACATTTCGAAATACCTTTATGGCAAACACGCCGCAAGAGGGGGACTCGGGTTGCAGGGGATGTGGCAGTGTGTTGTACTCCCACCTTGAAGCATTAATGCCCTTTTTCCTCAGAAGAGCTCTAAATAAGAGGGAGGTATTTGCAATTATGTAACTGAAATATGGCTTTTACACAATGGCCTGACTGCTGATAAGTTCATGCAGAGGTGTAATATTGTAGCCCTTCTTTCTGCACGACAAATATCTCTTAAAAATAATCATGTTTACATAAAATTCCTTGGGTTCTTTTGTAACTTACCTAAAAAGTAGTATACGTTATACATGCCTACTTCTGCATATGATTTGACCAATTTGTTATGTGATGTGGTTTCATGGTGCATCTTTGAAGATTTGTGCTATTTAAATAAATCCAATTTACATTTATATAATTATTCTACTATCACATTTTTGTTCCTAAAACTCAAAGAAATATGAAGTAAGAAAGGAAAAACAAATTATAATGCAAAGAAGGATAAATGTTTGTTTTTAAGAGCAATTATGTTTGGGATTTTTTTTCATTTTCTAGACTAATATGGTTGTACAGCACAGCAATTACAATGTGATACTTTATACCACAGACAGCCTGCACCCACATCCGCATCCGCAAAAAAAAAAAAAAGAGAAGAAGTACAGCTATGTTATGAAAAAATAAAATAAAATCACCAAACTGACACATACCTTGATATTTCTTCACATCATTTGAGTTTGTCACTGGCTTCTCCAAGGGAGTCCAGCAGAAGGGACTTTCTCTGTTTGGGATATATAATCTTGAAAGAAAATAGATATGATTAGGTTACTAACTGTCTGCATAGTACTGCTGTAAAGGCAGATGAATGTAAGATACTATAATCAATAACTTCTTTGCCTCAGATGGACATTTTAAAACTTAGACTTTGGAGATGAAATTCGTCTTTATTGATGATATGCAAACACTTAAAACACCAAACCAGTGATGGTTCTCATTAACAATTCCTAACAGGGATGTGTACTCTGTTGGATCCCACTAAAATAATTTAATCACAGTGATGTCAGCATCATGATGCCTTTTAAATTAATTGTCTAACACTTCAAACCAACCTTGAAGCGTGGAATTTTTTTCCCCACGCAGCTGAAAAGGCAAATGAGTTGATGTAATGTGCTTTCTCGTCCGAGGATGCATTATGCTTTGACTCCATAATTTTCATGTACGCATTGATGAACTGAAAAGATGGATCTTTGCTTGTTACGTTGCACAATCATATATTTGAAATGCCCATCCAATGCTGTAATATTTTTAATTTGGTGATAGAAAAAACATTTCTTATACCTTGCTCTCAAGTTCCTTCCCTGGTGCCGTACGGAAAATGTCAAAGTAAAAAATTTTATATGGTCCAATCTTTGAAAGCAGAACGGAAGCTCTAGTGCGTTCCCAGGCTTTCCGGATATCTAAAAGAAAATAGAAAAGAGTTTTAGTTATTGCATGCTATTACATTACACATGTATATTGTATGTACACAGACAAGTTTCAAAAACATACACGCTTCTACTTTTGCAAACCCGACAAGGTTTGATGAATATTCCCCAGCAGTGTCAGGGGTGGAAGGTGGCTGAGGGGTGCACGGTGGCTCCTCTGGAGGCTGAGGGGTGCACGGTGGATCCTCTGGAGGCTGAGGGGTGCACGGTGGATCCTCTGGAGGCTGAGGGGAAGGAAGCTGCTTTTTTTGTTTTTGTGAGGTTCTTAGGGGTTATGGCTTCTTGTTTGATAAAAAGCCGAAGATGGTCTATATTAACTTTTTTGAAAAAAGCGGTGGGTCATTCCAGATCAGCACTTTTGTCTACAAGATTGACTATGGTGTGAGGTCCAGTCCAGTTCTTTTCCAATTAGCCACCCTTGCGCTGTTGGCTTCTTATGTTCATTTGTAGAACCTTATCTCCCACTTTTAAAGACTCACATTTTGTAGTTGTGGTCTTATATTTGTCCTGAACTTTTTTATGTTTTGCTTAAATAAATTGAATAGTTAATGTTGTTTTCTGATTGACTCAGAGACTGACTCCTGCCCCAGAATGTCTTTAATGCTCTTGTCAATCTGGGGAATAATAAAGATATGCAGATTTCAGAGACCTAAAGAAGGTGTCCACTTCTAAAAAATGTTAACATGGTGGTAATCTATAATTATAGAAACATGTAAGAACATTTCATGTTTTTTTGGACAGAAGGAAGTAAAAACAGGTGGATAAAATGGGTACATGAATTGTGAATTTTCTGAAATGTCTTTTACCAATATTTAGAATGTAATAGCAAATTTCAGTTGTCTTCGTATTGTAATGTTTTACATCATGATATAATACTACCAGAAAAGCTGAATTTTTATTTTTACATGTATAAAAATTGTGATAAAAGTCAAAAAATAAATGTGACCTCAAATATTATCTTTCCATCTACAGGACTATTTTTATATAATGTAATGCAGACAGATAAAAACATGTCTCACTGTGATGTTCTCTGGAACCTCACATGGGAGTCAAGCCTCTCTTCCAAAAAGGAGGAAGTATGGAGAATACTTCGTTGTATACTGCTTTTTTGTTTGTAGCCCAAACATCACAGCATACAGATATTGGTCCCATGTGTTGGGGTGCTGGCTTACCAGTTTGCACAGTGCTCTGAAAAGCAACATCTCATCACTTGGTTGATAAATAAACTGAAAAAAGCTGCCAGACAATATGCCAATGTGGAAAAATTTACCTATCCAGTGCTCGGAGTATCAGACTTAAAGAAATTGTTTACCAGTTTAGTAAATGTCACATAAAGGGCCAGAGGCAAACAAATGGATTACACATCAGTAGGACATAAACTCCAAGGAAGGAGAAGATCACAACACCGTAAGATAAACAATTTGCAACTGCACAGGAAATAATTGACTTTAATACTTTTTAGAGATGAACGAATGCGAAGCCAATCTGTTTCTGTACATGACGGATGACATCTGTATCTGGCATTATTTTTTTTTACAAATATTTTTTTTTGTTATCTCAGGAATCCAAAGGTTTCCTTTTCAGCTTGTTTTTATTTACCAAGGTTTGTCTAAATTTATAATCTTGATCTTACAGTATTAAAGCTATAAATGTCAGTGAAGACAATCTTTTAAGTTGACACGAAAAAATAAAATAAACTTTCAACTGTGTTACCTTGATCTTTGTTTTATTGTAATTCCAATAATTCAAGAAGCAGGAACCTGTTTATTTCTGTACAGGTATTTGAGGCATGTAAAACTGCTCAGGTATTTATAACCTAGAAATGTTAAATCAGATTAACGT
Source organism: Orestias chungarensis (assembly GCA_032876305.1). NCBI lineage: Eukaryota > Metazoa > Chordata > Actinopteri > Cyprinodontiformes > Cyprinodontidae > Orestias > Orestias chungarensis. Next base: position 25,166 of record JAVLVB010000440.1, on the reverse strand, counting down.
TGATAGGCTCGTTATATGGACTAAACTGATGTGTTTCTGCTGTAATGTTTCTACCTGTCTGAAATACTCAACAAGGAGAAAAAAGTTCACATTTAACAAAAAAAGAAGGTGTGAAGCTTTTCTTTTATTTATTCCTTATTCCAAGAATAAATAAAACCAAAACAAAGTGGTTTTTCAAAATATGAGTCTCCATGTAAAGTTATTATTGTAAGAAAAATAACTAATAAAACCTATTAATTAGTCCTGAAAGTCACGCAATATTTTTTCTAGATATTATATCATTGTGACACGTACTTTAAGAACATTGTTGTAATTATCATTTATCAACTTTATTTATTTAGTTAAATTGTACTAAACAAATGTTGTAAATGTTATAAAAGCATAACAGACATAAATGATCAAAAAATGAGCTGGTAAAACAATCCTGAATCTTTAGTTCAACTTATTTGTAAAATATCTTTTATGTTATTTGTTTGCAATGTTTTTATAAAGGAAGCTTGTGTCATTAAAAAAATTAAATACAGTCATCTAAGACTTGATCACAGAATGACTACAATAAAGCTGATTGTGATATTAAAGTGAAAATAAAACCATGTAAAAAATACAAATATGAACACAATACTCGAGTTCACATCAAGAATAGTTTGCAGTTTCTCAGAAAATGTCCAATTAACCCCACAGATCAGGATAGTTTCAATTGACACACGTTGGAAAAAAAGATTTCTGATGAAATGTTTACCCACAACAGAGGGAAGAGGATTTATAATGCTGGTGTTTAACCCAGAATTCACTAAATAGAGGCATCTAAATTCAGCTTACCAAGCTTATTGTATACAATTTTTGAAATTTTTGATTTATATTAAAATAAATAAATTAAATAGCATAAAAATCGAACTGGAAATTGAGAAGAATTTCCTCCCTTTAAAAATAAAAAAAGTATATACTTTTTTTTAAATCATAGATTTTATTTGTCTTTACCAGGATGTGAAAATAAGCTTTATAACGTGCGTCATTTTAAACCAATCAGTAACCAGTAAACTCCCGGGACAGGAAGTTAGAGTCTCCGGCAAACGAGCTGTTATTTCCCGGAAAGCGAAACTTCATCTCTGCAGTTTTCTCAGCTGCATTTTTGTCGTTCAGAAGGTAAGAAAGGATTATATTATATATTAATCTGCTTCTCAGATTAGTGTTAGAGTGATATCAATTCATGTTTCAGATCAGAAAACAAACATCCCTGTTCAGAAATGAATAATACATTTTTAATTTCATTTAAAGATATGTTAATGCTTTATAAATCATTAATAAGTGTTTGATTACATTTAAAGATATGTTAATGCTTTATAAATCATTAATAAGTGTTTAATTACAATAAAAGATATGTTACTGCTTTATAAATCATTAATAAGTGTTTATTATGCATTAAATAATTGGCTACTAAAGAAGCAAAATCTGTTTATGCGCATTTATTTAATATGGAGTTGAAACCTTGAACATTTCAGACTTACCTGAGCGGCACTTCCGGGTGGGCGGGGCTATCTTACTGCCTTAAAGACACAGTAACAGTTTCTAAGCATGTTGGTTTTTTCAGCAGAGCTGTCTCAGTGCTGTGAGGAGCTTTAAATCCTCTTAAGAGAGGTCATTATTCCTGAGATACTCTCTCAGTTGGTTAGCGAAATTTATTTTAAGGATTTTAGATAAAATAGGAAGATTACATCTGAGTCTGTCATTTATTAAATCCTGAAGCGTTCTTTAACCACAGCTACTATTAAAGCCTGTGGTTCTGATCCATTTACTTGCTGTTTACACCCTGCTTATTTTTCAATTTTAACTCCAATCAGCAGATAGAAGATAAGTGCGTTTACACTGATTCAATAAAACTTTTTTGTATTCAAGATATTAATCTGGTTTGAAATATAGAGGTGAACAGATTTAGCCTACTAATTATAAAGAGACCTGTCGGTTTTGTCTCTTTCTTATCCTAACTAATACATTGTAAACATGTATTAGATATTAATGGCAACAATATGTTTTCCGGCCTCCTCCTCCAGAATATGGAGCGTCTGGAATCCCAACAGGATCAACTCAGCCTGTGGCTTTCCGCAGACACGGATCACATCCTTGACGAGTGCGGGGAGATTTTGCGTTTTAGTGAATATAAAACGATAATGACGCAGCCGAGTGGGGAGCAGAAGATGAGCCGCCTCCTGAAAACGATCTTATGCAAGGGATCGGAAACCTGTGAGACCTTGGTGGAGATCCTGAGGAAGAACCGGGAACGGTATCCTCCGCTCCAGCAGTTTTTCAGCGGCGCCTCTGACGGTCTGTAAACATCTCCTCTCCGGTTTGTGTGATCTGTCTCTTTAAATTTGTGATATGTCAAAATTGTACGTTCTCGTCAGGAACAGTTGGCTGGCGTTGGCCCTACAGCTCTAGATTGCTGTTAGTCCTACTTGGCCACGCATACTTTTTGAGTCTGTCTTGATGGCCAGATGTCCTCCTCTGCTCCGCTATCATGTGGTGTGGTGTCCTGCAGGGCTCAATTCTGGGCCCCTTCTTTTCATGTTGTAACTCCTCCCTCTTGGCTGTAATTTTAAGAAATATGTTTTATATTTCCATTTTATGCAGATGACAGACAAATTTATCTCCTGCAAAGAGAAAACTGATCCCACCTATCTTCAGTCTCTGTTTATATGCTTGGAAACCTTGAGAGCCTGGATGGCACCAAATTTCTTAAAACCTAAAGAGGAAAAGACATAGGTGGTGATGTTTTGATAGTTCTAGTGAAGACCCACAAATTGATGTTGACTCCTCGTCCCAGTACGTCAGGCCTGTTATTACAATTTTAGGGGTCAAAATGGACGCTGGTCTTAGGTTGGAAACTCGCATACGAGCTTTTGTTAAATCAAGCTTCATCTACATGAGGCAGCCAGCAAAAGTAAGGTCTATCCTTTCAAACAGTCATCTATGCCTTTGTAACCACTCGGCTAGATTGCTACAATGCACTTTAGAAAAGAGTTAGTGATTTGAGCGTCTCCCAGCTCATTTCTGAACACATTTCCAGGTTTCTCTAATTATTTTCTTGAACAACTCCGTCATATCGCAGCTCATGAACAATAATAAACTTTAGATTTCCAGGTTCTGTTGTTCTGGTAAGGCACATTTCGCTTCAGTTTCTCTCAAACCGACTGGATCACCTGACAGTTGGCGTCATATATTCACGTTTGGTGATTTCCTGTGTCCAGGCTCCGCCGCTCCGACCGTGTTTGCTGATAATAACAGCGTTGTGACTCACACAACACTTTCTGATATTAAAGGGAAAACTCTCACATATAAGGTGGAAACCGAGAGCAGCCCGAGAGGACATCCACCTGGTTGGTATAACTTAAAGAGGATTTCCTTCAGCTTGTTAGGACTGTTTTTGTTTTTTCATAAATTTTCTGTCTATATAGGAAATTGTGTACCAGCGGCTAATTATACTGCCACAGGCGGGAGCGTTATCATTGCCGACAGAATAAGTGGAGCCAGTTTTAAGGGGATAAACTTCTCAGTGAGCATTAAACAATCCCAAGTTCCTTCAGGTAACAGTTTACTCTCAGATATTTCCTCATACTGAACCCATAAAACTGATGGGTTGCAAATTTGTGTTTCCGTAAGCATTTCTAATTGATGGACCATCAGTTTTACTTTTTTTTTGTTTTTGATGGTTGCTCTCAGCTGCAGGAGGGCCTGTGGACGTTCCGTCTCAGGTAAACAACAACCTATGTCTCATGAAGTTGTGGTCAGATCAAACTCCTCCAAAGAAGAGTGTACAGTTTACGCAGGACGTTTTCCACTACTTGCATACCTTCAACGTTTCCTCTGAATTCTGCAGGATCCTGCCGGAAAGATGATCCTGGTGCACAAAGTAAAGCTGACCGAATGGCTAATGACTGATCCAGACTACATCCTGCAGCACGTCCACCAGAAATCTCTCGTCACACACAGAGAATATCAGAATCTGAAATCTTCCTGCCAGCCAGAGGAAACTGTTACGAAGCTGCTGGACAAGGTTATCAGCAAAGGTCCAGAAAAATGTGCCCAGTTTCTTCGTCTTCTCAGGAAACCTGAAGTTCTGCAGACATTCCCGCAGCTGAGAGATATTTTAGACGATGATGCGTAACATGCTCAATATGGAGCCTTTGAATAATTCTTTATACTTATGGACACACTTATGAGACACACTTTCTTATCCTTCTAAGACGTGCTCTGGTTCAATCCGGTCATTTATTTTAGTGGCAAACACCAGCTGGGTAAAATAATTTCCACTTAACCCTAAAGAAAACAGCACAACTGTGGAAGACCTCCAGTGTGGTCCTTCTACCAAAAGGCCAAACATCAAACGGACCTCAGAAGCTACAAGGTGGTAGCGCTGACACTGCATCTGATGCTGGTCATTAACCATCTTTTTGGATTGTCTGCCTACCTGGCATCAGGTTGGATGAAGCCATCTATTGGTCTCTTACCCACCCTGAGAAGCCTTGAAGCCCCGTAAGGATCGAGTTCCATGATTCCTCCAGTGTTTTTAGGACAACTGACTTCTAAAGCTGTCAGGAGTGGAGATTGAGATAATGGACACTGAAGCCCTATTCACACGGGATTAGTATTACCTGGGGACCTCTGATCATTTGTAATAATTGTGTATAATTATAATGATGTCTGTAATAGTTGTAATAATTTCTATGACCTTAATCCCATGTGAATGTTTGTGATTTGTAAAGTAATTCCACAAAGACTGAGGTCCCATGATAATACTAGTCCACTGCGAATCTGCATCTCAGTGATCAGGCAATGTTTGTTGTTTCTATTGCACCTTTTCCTAGTTTTCACGGTTTGAGCGATGGAGGCTGCAGTTGAAATTACGAACGGCAGTTTTGAAAGTATTTCAAGTCCACAATAAATTTTTTCTTGGCCGAATATCTGGAGACCCATCCGTAGAACAAGATCCACCAAAGAGGCTGAATTTGGCAGGACAACGATGTGGATGATACGTGTAGCAGCATGCAGTAAGCAACATTTTTGATAATGTCATCAAGCTATTCAGTAGCCATATTAATTAGCTATTAGCCTTCCTGAAATGTGAGCAGTACTGACGGCGAGCTGGATTCCAGTTATACTTTAAAAGTTGTAATGTTTCACAAATACATGGTAGCTGGAGACGATGTTGCGACAGTTTTTTACATCATATCCGGGAATTAATGTCAGTAAATTTGAGTGAAACGCAATTTAACATTTTTTTGTCCATTTCATATCCAGTTACAGAAATGTGTATAATCACCAATATCAAGGTATTAATTAAGTAGAACCTGTCTGTCAACACAAAGCAGCCTAACTTATCTACAAATGTCTAATAACAGCAACACATCAGACCCTGAAGAAATGATTTAACAGATGAGATAAAAGGTTACTGGATGTGGAGGAATATAATGCATTTCCATCTGGTTGAAAGGAAAGTGAACCTCACTTGGAACCATTGTCCACAGACGGGGAAACATAGAACAAGGGGAACCTTCCCAGTTTATGAACAAGTTCTTCAGGAGGTCACGGAGGAACCAAGTTTATGTTAACTGAGGTCACGCGTGTTTTCTGTGTTTTCATTAAGCGTCCAAAACATCCACAGTACCCAGTAACATTATATGGATGTTCTTAGTCAGGATAACAGATTTTCTGTTTATTGGCAGTCATGCTATGTTGCTATATTCTCAACATAGTTAGTAAAGGTTTAGTTTGACAAAGGTGGGAATAAAAAAGGTTTAAATGGGTAAGAAAAATTCTAATTTACAATCTGAGGGGGAAAAAACTGAAGTAGTTTTTGTATCTGTATATTGAAATTTATAATAAAATAATATCAGCTAAACAACTCAGTTGCAAAAATATAAATGAACATTGTTATTTTAGCAGATGTGTGATTTTTTTATTAGCTGCAAACATTAAAACATGGACTGAAGATTTTACAGAAGGACTACATCACATGCGTGCTGCGTTTTTCAATGATCAACCACAAGAGGTCACCATCGCACAGGTTGTGTTTTGGAGACCCTTCCTTGGCCACATTATGGCACTTGTGGGTATTTCCTTAAGAATGTCCACAGGTGTGCTTTCACTTTTGTTAATAGCCCAGGAAACTAAGTCATCCTTCAGGAAATCGCTTGAAAGAACCAACTGTTCCGCTCCGCTGGCTCGCTCATGGAAATCCTGTTAGATTGCACGGATATGGGAAAGGCGACGTTAAACCGCCAGCTGCATTTTTTGCCAATAAATATTGGCCGGAGCGAGACATCCATCTCCAGTCTGGAAAGGCTCTCGGGTTTCAGGCTGCAGACCAGGGAGCAGAAAGTCGGTGGCTGGAAGATGCGCGTGGAATGGAAACAGTCTGACGCAGTTGGTGGATCATAAAACGGCAGCAGGAGGACAATATTATCACACCTCCTGTTAACCGGCTCCTTGCCTCACGACCATATTTTCTCCTTGACAGTTTCACCGCTCTGAACGTCTTTTTGGGAGATAAAAACTCCCAAATGTGCCGGTGGTTTCAGAGTCACTCAGACAGCATGTTGGCTCCAGATGGACGATGTCCTGAGACGTCTGCGTTTATCTCCTGTTCAAAGCTCCTGAACCAAACATCTGAATCCTGTCCTCAATGTGTGGTCCTGCTGATGACCGGATTATTTGACAGAGACAGTCAGAGAAGTTGCAGGACACCGGCCCCTGAGGACTGGAGTTGCCCCCCTGCTCTAGAGTCTCTATTCTCGAACCCACGCATCAGCTAATGAGTCTTTCCGTAATCTCGTGGTTTCAGCAGGGCGATCCATCAAAGACGCTGGGCGCTCACTCGTTTCTAACAGCTGTGCTCACCCGAGGTTAATTCTCATCCTTCATCCTCCCGTCCCCATTTCCAGCTGATCCCAACTCTAGTAACCCTCGGAGCAACCGAACATACTTCGAGCAGCTTCCACTGAAACCTGTACAATCTTCGTCATCAAGCGAACTTTTAGCAGTTGAACTTTAAAAAAGGAAGATTTATCGTTCATTAATCAATATTTATGCATATTTAAATGCTAATCTTTCAGCTAGTAAGCAAACGTTCATTCTCCTGTTAGCTTTGATGCATCTCTAATCTCTCTATAGGCATCTCTTCCAAGCAGCGAAATTTACTTGCACCTCTTAGAAGAGGCCTTGATAAAATATCCTGCAGGCTTTCTGCGTTTTTCTAAGAGTTTCCTGGGAGTTGTCTTTCGCTAAATTCAATAAAATGTTACCCTGTATGCAAAAACCATTGTGGCAAACATTTTGTGCACAGAAGACAGAAGGGTAAGAAAATATTCACAGTAGACACACAGCCTCCGAAAGTCAAGTGTTTGGAAACAGAGCTGATAATCTAGCTGCTCGTCAAGTTTTTAACAACCAACTCATCGGGAAACATCTTGTTGGACAAGAACAAGTCACTGGGCCTACAGAATCAGTCTGATGGAGCACAGCTAAACTGGACTGGCTGAAACGGAAGTACGCACTATTTAGTAGCTGATATTTTTCATGTTGTTGATTTTTGGTGTTACGTCTTTGTCTACTAAAGCATTGCTTCTACATTCTGGTCCTCCAGAACCAAGTCTTTTCCCCGCTGACATACCTGATGGGAAAAACATTGCTGATTATCAAGCTTCTGCAACACCAGATGAAGGAAACAGGGCCAAATATGGATCCCTGAGACTAGGGTAGGGAATCACTGGCCTACTAAGTAGTTATGGTTAAAAAAACTCTGCTTGTCTCTAACACTATGGCAGGATAATAGGTTTGCATGCACTGAAGGATCGCATGCTACTGCTGCATGCCGATCTGTGAGCAAAGTAAGCCTAACTGGCCAATCAGAGCGCCTCTCATGTTCCGATGGACCAATCACGTCCCGAACCGTGGGCTTGCTTTTGACCAATCACGTTCCTCCTCCCGGACATTCAGGAAGTGGTTAGACTTTTAAAACTTCAGAAAACTTCGTAACGGAGAGTTTGAACAGATTTTGTATTTTTATAGCCTAACTTTGCGTCAGATTCCGGTTTTACCGTATTGTTAACTTACCAGTTTGTTTGCGGGGGCGAGGAAAACGTTTATATTTGTTAAATGAAGAAATAATGAAAAGTAATAAATGTCATTAAAGTCGGACTTTAATCCTTAAACAATGAGTGTGATAAAAATGTCAGCTTTTCCATGATCAAACGAGAAAATATTGGAGGATGCGGGCATCGATCCCGCTACCTCTCGCATGCTAAGCGAGCGCTCTACCATCTGAGCTAATCCCCCGTCCTATCAGTGGGCTTTTATTTTGAAATTTACCGGACGTCCTGTCCATCTTTACGTTAGATTCTTTACATCTGTAGAGGATGCTAGCAGCGACGTTCTTCCAGCGGATTGTGTCTATATTTTCACGATAATCAGACAAAACACAGAGTCAATGAACGTGAGGCATCAACTTTTTCAGGAACGTTCACCAACGGAATCCTTGATACTTAATCAAACTCTCGCGTTAACTCAGCAAAACAACCGGAAATGTCCTTACAAAATAAAACACGTGAAAAGCCTCGTCCAGAAGTAGCTACAGCTGCTTAGTCAGCTTCCTATTTTTAACTACTGTGTAGAAACGTTTGTGAATTTGTTGTATATTATGTTCTAATTGTTTATGTGTTTAAAGTGCGCATTAATATTAAACAAACATCTCGAAATTGACAGGCGGCCACGAGATAATTTCAGTAAAGCACATGTTTATTGTAGCTTGATACAGTTCTTTGTATTTTATTTCTGTGGTTTTCACGGCGTCAACAGTGAAAACTCTCCAGCCAGCGGTGAGAAGCTCATTCAGAAGAAGGCAGATGCAGTGAGCGACAGTACCGTGGAAAGACACAAGAGGGCGCTATTTACCACGCTCACCATTTACAAGCAGCCAAGCACAGCAGCAACAAGGTTAAACAACTGGAGTAGGATGGAAATTAACAAAGGACTGTGTTAAAGTAGAATGAGAGTGGTTAAGTCAAGTTTAAAGCCATTTCTATAACACATTGTCAAAAGGTTACTTAATTTCTACTGGACTTCAAAGTAATGTATTGTTGTTTTGGAAAGACTTCTGCATTTTGTTTAAAATCAAACAAATTTTGAAGTTTTCAAATTTCTCCAAGTTGAGGTGCATCTATGTTAAAAGTCAAGCTCATTACAGCTGATGTATAAATTAACAAAATTCCAGAAGTACAAATTTGGTAGAAGATGGGAAGCAGAGGCTTAGGAAGCTGCATCTAAAGAAATATTAGCAGTAATGGAGGAGCAAGAGAGGGAGACAGCTGAACTACAAAAATCTGGACGCGAGAACTTTGAAAGGCAGCAAACGATGGAAGAGCAACGCAGAAACAAGAAGTTAAAATGCACGAGTAAAGGTTGATGACAAAGCTGAAAGTATTTCAGAAAACATTATATTGCATAAAAATAATAACTATAAAATAAACTCACATGTAATATAAATGTTAGAAGTTAAACATGTCAGCTTTTCCATGACTAAGAGAGAAAAGCTTGGAGGATGCAGGCATCGATCCCACTACCTCTCGCATCTCTGCTGCAATGAAGAGTTTAGAACAAAGTAAAGACAAAGGTTAGACTGAAAACTTCGTATCGGAGAGTTTGAACAGATTTTATGTTTTTAAAGGCTAAATTTGCGTCAGATTCCGGGTTTACCAGATTGTTAGCTTAACCATTTTGTTGCGGGGGCGGAGAGAATGTTTGTATTTGTTGAATAAAGAAACAATGCAAAGTAATAAACGTTATTAAAGTCGTACTTTAAAAAAAACGCTGTATTTTTAACTTTTTTTGGCGGCTAACTGTCATTAGAAACCTAAAATGATATTTGTGTTGAAAATAATCTAAAGTTGATATAGGTCCTTTAAGAGATAGTTGTTAGTATCAGACGTTTCCCCTTTTACAGGTGAGCTCAGCACAGCCTCCATCCCAGCACGCTGCTCAGCCTCCTCTGCATCCTTCTGACCAGCCACTGGAGTCTCTGGTCCTGCAACATCAGCTGAGTCCGGTGTTGCAGACCCGGCCCCTGTAAGTGGACGACTCTCAGCTGCAGTTCCACATCACTCATATATTCTATGTAGTTTAATGCTGACAGTTTACATGCAGTATGTTGTATTTTATTATTTCTTTGCAGGATTACGTGCAGCGGACTCTCACGCAGTGGTAAGCAGAGCAGTTTTTCTTTTAAATAGACATTTGAAAGAAACATGTTGCCGTTCACTAAAATTTTCTGATTGCAGGTTTAATACAAGGGAAAACACACAGGAGCTGAGTGTTCTTACCCAGGGCCTGGCTGGAGAGAAGTTCATCGCTGTGGGCAGCTCACAGCTTCCTGCTTCGCAGGAGAGGATTGAAGAAACTCCCTCCACATCAGCCACCCGGCATAAGTTTCTCCTTCCTCCAAATAGAGCAGCACAGGCTCCTAAGCTGCGGCCGGGCAGACGACCAAAGCTTTGCAGCCCATCGTAGCGGCAGCTACTCCTCCACTCCCGGCTCCTGTGGAAAGGCTTCAGTTTTTTTTTGTTGAGCCCCGGTGCTGTGGTGACGGCAGCAGGTGCAGGTCACCCCTCAGCTGCTGCTCCTCTGGCTCCAGCAGCCGTTTTACCAGCCTCACTCGTGGCTCCTGTACCCGCCGCCTGTGTGTCTGTGTCCCGTTCTACCCAGAGGAGCAGGCGATGCAGGGCAGAGGAGGAGGAGGCGTCTGGAACCGACAAGAGGAGATCTGTCCGTGAAGCCGTTTTTAGTAAGTGCTCCCAAGTGTGGGCAGCCCAAAACCAAAGCTTTTGGTCACAGCCGCTTTGGTAGCGCCACTTTCTGCCCCAACAACTCGGGCAGTAAATCTTTAAATCCCACCTCCATAATCTGGAGCACTTCTAAATATTGTATATACTATTGTAAATGATGTAAACATGTAAATAGTCTTACCTTTTAAAATAACCTTTATTTGTTTTTATATAATCCTCCAAGATTATTTATAAGTATATACTTTTCTTCTGTTTCTTTAACCTATTTAGAGATGGCCTTGCCACTGAGCTTTGGATCATCGTCCAGCTGCAGAACCAGTTCCAATACTACTGATGGATAGATGTTTTCCTGCTGGCAACATTTCTCTACTAGCAATTAATCCGGGTCTCAGGGAAGCAAAGCAGACCAACGTACTGCCAGTATAATGTTCTCTTTCTGCTGCCGTTTGTCATACTTTAGTTTAGTATATTTGTAAGTCAATATTTGACATGGAGTTAAAAGCTGAGAGGAGTTCAAGTTCTGCTCTAAACCCCTCCAGGTTCTGTGAAGCTTTTGGCTTTTTTTAGTTCAATTTTATAGTTGAAAGACTTATTGTTTGGGACATCACTAAAATACGCAAAAACCAGGATGTAACTTACATTTAGATATGTATATTCTCATCATATATTTTATTTTTTAGCTCCCTTGTTAATACTTGATTAAATCTGCATGTTGCCAGCTGCAACAACCGTAATTTAAAATAGGGGAGAATAAAGGTACACCCTTATGGCAAACGTTTGATTTATGACCCTTTGATTTATTGGGGGCGTGTTTGTTGGTACCAGATGTCACGTGTGACGTCATGGGAAACTCCATGGCACGTGACCATGTGTGTGTGTGTTTGTGTAGATACCAGACAACCATTAGGACTTGTTAAGTAAAATCTTTTTTGAAAACCCCTGTAATGACTTTTTTAAAAGTTAGGCAGAAGTGTTATCAACATTTCTGTATCCCTGGGGATTAAACATATAAATATAAACTAAATAGTTAAAAACTGATAATAGCTTAACTTTCCTACATAGATTTCTTTAAGCAAAGCTTCACAATTGTCAAAAAGCTCCTTATGTAGTTTTTAACCAGCTCTGAAATATAAATAGTTAAAAACTGATAATACCTTACCTTTCCTCTGTAGACTTTTTGAATAATGCGACAGAAGTCTAAAAATTCTCCTTACCTGCTTCTCATTTAAAACCTTAAATAAGGTTTTAAATAATGCTACTTTTAGAAACATCTGTTTATACAGATGCAATGTGAACCTGTAAGCAATCCTAAGGGAAAAATATCCCATACTTTTACTGAACCTTCTTTAAAAGGGTTGCTTCTTTTAATTCATCCTGTACAAGCATGCTAGATTTCAAAACTAAGATTGAATCAGGAAGTCCCGATGTCTCTTTGGTCCTCCCCTTTTGCCTATTTGCCAATCCAATGGCAGGACACCCTTCTGTCAAAATGTGATTTATTGGGTCGGACGTCTCATTGGTCTACCCAAGTTTGTGAAGCCCACCCAGTGACCTGAGTTTATTCACATCTGTTTGATCTTCTCAATTTGAATATCCCACTTGAAGCCTGGGAAGCCCCCTTCAAAGCAAGACCCCAGTCTGATACTTTTCAATGTAAATCAGTACACAGATAGGAAGTCACGGGAAGAACCATCTTCAAAAACATGAATCCCTCTTGTCACCTCTTAACTTAAATCAAAGGGAACAACAGTAATTTACCAGGTCCCACAGATACGAAGTGTGGGGACAAAGCCACATTCAGAACATCAGATGCATTGTGAACATTTAAACAATCCTAAGAAAACTGAAATAAAACATATAAACTAAATAGTTAAATAATTACTTTTTAAAAGGTCGACAGAAATAAACTAAATAAATAGTTAAAAACTGATAATAGCTTAACTTTCCTCCATAGATTTCTTTAAACAATGCTACACAAGTCTAAAAAGTCTCATGAAGTTTTAACCAGCTCTGAAATAAGGCTTTTGTTTGAGGGGTGAGTCTCAACTGAATAGGATTGCTGGTTGAGGAGGCAGATTATGGACTATGATACCGAACAGAGAATCAAGGCACTTGGACCGATAAGATCTTTTCTTCCTTTAATAAAGGTTGTCCAACTTTACATGTTTACATTGGGTGTGTGTGGTCTGAAAAGAAAACCAATAAAAAATATATTAAAAAGTGCCCAACATGTTATTTAACAATTATATTAATAAAAATAAACAGCCATGTGAGCATAAAATAATATTTCACCCTTTGAGGTAAACATACTAAACAGCATTGCAATATGCAAAATAAACTGACGTAAATAATTCAAATCTGCTCATTAACCAAGAATGATCATAACACACTAAATTGCAGTATTAACATTTCAACTCTTATACAATTAAACCATCACAGGCATTTAAGTTAAATTGCAGAAGAAACATGAAAAGCTGGAGATAAATGCTACTCATACATAAAACAGCTGGTTAATGAAAACCCACATATTTGCATACAACAATGAAATTGCAATAATAATTGTACACTAAGAAGTGGAAAAAAACTTACATTTCCTCAAGAACGCACACATAATTTAAAGAGCATGAATAAACTATGCAGCTTCCACAGTCTGTCTGCTCTTCGTCTCCAGCTTGTTAGCATGGCATGTCTTGGCATGTTCAGACACTAATTATAGTTTGCCAGCAGATGGTGCTGTTTCGCCTTAACCTGAACAGCTTTCTCACAGCTTTAAATACTTGTAATACAAACTGTGGAGTAAACTTATAAATTAAATAAATAAACAGTTAAATAGTTACTTTTTAAATGTTCAGCAGAAATTAAAAACTAAATAAACTGATAATAGTTTAAATTTCCTCCATAGATGTCTTTAAACAAAGCTACACAATTCAAAATCATCTACCAGCTCCCACAGACAGGAAGCCTGGGAAACCACCTTCAAAGCAAAACGCCCCTCCTGCCACCTCTTAACTGTGTAATACCTGTGTTTTAAATGTGCGATACCTTTGTAATAACCGTGTAATACCTGTGTAATACCTGTATAGTACTGTGCAGTGCATGTGTAATACCTGTGTAGTACCTGTGTAATACCTTTGTAATACCTTTGTAGTATTGTGTAGTACCTGTGTAAAACCTGTGTGATAACTGTGTAATACCTGTTTAGTACCTGATTAAAACCTGTGTTATAACTGTGTAATACCTGTGTAGTACATATGTAATACCTGTGTAAGAGCTGTATAATACCTGTGAAATAACTGTAATACCTGTGTAATACTTGTGCAATACATGTGTATTACCTGTGCATTACCAGTAAAGTACCTATGTAATAAATTTGTAAAACCTGTATAATAACTGTGTAATAACTGTGTAATACCTGTCTTATAAATGTATAATTCCAGTGTAGTACTGCATAGTACCTGTTTAATACCTGTGTATTAACTGTGTAATACCTGTGTAATACCTATTTGGTACTTGAGAAATACCTGTGTAATAACTGTATAATACCTGTGCAATAACTGTGTAATACCTGTGTAATACATGTGTAATACCTGTGTAGTAATGTGTAGTACATGTGTAATACCTGATTAATAGCTGTTTAAAACCTGTGTAATACCTGTGTATCAACTATGTAATACCCTTGAAATAGCTGTGTAATACCTGTGTAATACTTGTACAATACATGTGTAGTACCTGTGTATTACCAGTGTAGTACCTATGTAATAACTGTGTAATACCTGTGAAAAAACTGTGTAGTAACTGTGTAATACCTATGTAATAAATGTAAAACTCCAGTTTAGTGCGGTATAGTACCTGTTTAATACCTATGCAGTACCTGTGTAATAACTGTGTAATACCTGTATAATATATGTGTAGTACTTTGTAGTACATGTGTAACACCTGTTTATTAGGTGTGTAATACCTGTGTATAAACTATGTAATACCTGTGAAATAGCTGTGTAATACCTAAGTAGTACTGTGTAGTACCTGTGTAATACCTGTGTAGTACCTGTTTAGTACATGTGAAATACATGTGTAATAGCTGTGTAATACATGTGTAGTACTGTGTAATGCCAGAGTAATATTTGTATAGTACCTGTGACCTTCCTGTGTAATACCTGTGTAGTACTCTCTAGTGCTGTGTAAAGGCTGTGTAATACTTATGTAGTACCTGTGTAATACCTGTGTAATATACATGTAATACCTGTGTAATATACGTGTAATACCTGTATAGTACTGTATAGTGCCTGAGTAATGCCTGTGTAGTACTGTGTAGTACTGTGCAATGTGTATGTAGTGCGGTGTAGTACATGTATAATAACTGTGTAATACCTGTGTATCAAATGCGTAATACCTGTTATAGCTGTGTAATACCTGTGTAACTACTGTGTAATACTTGTGTAATACCTGTGTAGTACTGTGTAGTACTGTGCAGTGTGTATGTAGTGCGGTGTAGTACATGTATAATAACTCTGTAATACCTGTGTATCAAATGTGTAATACCTGTGTTATAGCTGTGTAATACCTATGTAATACTTGTGCAATACATGTGTAGTACCTGTGTAGTACCTGTGTATTACCAGAGTAGTACCTATGTACCAAAGCCAGGGTGTGAGCTGTCCTTGATGATGTTTCTTCTCTACTGATGAAGCGGGAGATGTACATAGATGTCTGTCAGGGTGGGGAGAGGGCAGCCGATGATTCTTTGTGTAGAAGGCAGCAGCAGGCACGGACGTAATTGTTGGGTGGGAAACAGGGGACATGTCCCCTGCACTTTTTCAAATGTCCAATTTGGTCCCCTGCACTTTTTACTCTCCAAAAACAATGTTCCGCTACACTACACAGATATTGCCAGCACTAGGACAAAGCGGACCAAACAACCGCTCCAGCTGAAGCCCACTTCTCTGAGTTTAGACCGCACACCAGCACTTGATTGGCTCTCAGTTGTTTGGATCTCTTGTGTGATTGGCTGTCTCCACCGTCACTCATTAGAAGCTAACGTCAGAATCAGCCCCATAGACAGAGTTCGGACACTCCCATTGACTTCCATAGAAAGAAGCATCGAGCTGCTAATAGCTCCAAACAGCAGCAGTTCCAGCACTGGACGTAGTGCCTTCTCTGCGTTTTTGGAAGTGTTTTCCACGGTAAGTTTATGAAAGTACAACTTTTTTTTTGCTGTTGTGAAGAGTTAGCTGACTGTTCCTGTTCGGATGGACATTAAGGCTATCACAGGTTATCACAGAAATATTTTATATTGCTAGTTTTCGTTGATTAAGCATTTTAACTTGCTAACTTAACTTGCTAGTTGTGTTTGAGCTGCCGCTAGCTCGTTACAAGCTTGGTGAATTTAGACGGGTCCGTCTGATTCAGTGTTTTACATTACATTCTGAATTTAAATAATTTCCTAATTTTTCCGGCCAGTCAAACCCGCGTGGGTTCCACCAGCAGCTGCGCCGGCTGGTCCGCGTGGACGTCTTCCGCGTGGCTGCTGCCCTGCGGGATCAGCAGCGTGGCAAACATTCTGCGCTGTGTGTGTGTGTCTGTGTGTATATATATGTAAATAGTTCTTGTATAGAAATAGTATATAAAGCTTTTTTGCATTTTACATATTTTACAATAAATTGTTAGGTCATTTATTTTTGCACAATTGAGTTATTTTGTCATATAATCTGATTTCAACGACAAACGGTTTCAATCAAATTAATATTTTAATCAGTGAATTATAAATAACAGTTTTCAGACTACAAGTGTGGAATGGTAAACATTTATATTCATGTTTCTTTTATATATACAAATAATAAATATATTCATGTTTCTTTTAATACTAGAAGTGTTTGCATATAATAAAAGGTATTCATGTTTCTTTTAATACTAGAAGTGTGTGCATATAACGAGAGCTATAAATTTTCTGATAAGGCCTGCTGGATCCAGGTGGCCAGGGGAAGCCGGCTATCAATCAGTTCCCAGCAGATAGAACCAAGTTAAAAAATGTGAAGCCAGTTAGTGAAAAATACTCCCTTCCGTTAAAGGATGCTTCCAGGGAGCGAATTTACTCTTTTTTCTCTTTGTGCAGATTAATCAAGGCCAGCAAGGCGCGGGAATACCGGTTTCTGAAACAGTTTGTGTAAATCACATGTGAATGTTTTCTGACTCTTGTTGAGAAAGTCTCCCAGACTTCTCACCGAGTTCAGACCTGTAAATATTAGAGAGATTCAATAAGGACACCCAACGCTGACATATGTTTACCTGTTGCAAGAGGGAGACCTGACAGACAGACCCCTGTCGTATATCCTCAGGTCTGAGGTCTCCGCTCCGCTCTGGGTTCTTTTATTCACAAAAAGGCGGTAACAAAAGGCGTTTACACAGAATGAAAAACACTGAGCAGCCACATGTAAACAAAGCGGAGGCGGGGTGCATCA
>JAVLVB010000439.1:804187-817007 GCA_032876305.1 Orestias chungarensis | reverse complement strand
AAATAAGAAGAATACTAAAAAATGTTAAATACGGCATTCTTTTCTACCAATGGGTATTTGGCAAGGTACAAATATTGAGTTCCTTAGTTTTCTATTGTATAGCAAAGAGAATGGCTTCATTGAGCCAACATTTATAAACACAGCTGTAACAGTTGCAAAGCAACAGGGAATCTTAACAGGAATGTTTGTTAAAGTGACTCCAATGTTTTCTCCTTTTACAACATGTATTAAACCAGCCTAAAGGAACGACTCTGGTGGGACTCGAACCCACAACCTTTGAATTACATCCTTTGGCCTAGAAGTCCAATGCGCTATCCATTTGTTTTTAGAAACACAACGCTGTTTTTCCAAATAAAATCTCTGAAGTAGTTTTCTCTAACTTGGTGTTATGTTAGTAAACCTTTAGGCGTCTTACTGACAATGGATTTGCTTTAGTAGAGTTATGAATAATGCTGAGTGGTTGAACTGGAGCCAACAACTTTTAATTACTTCAGCATCCAACACACCTGCCATTGCACCGAACAGCACTGATAAATACATTGGTTCATTTAACAAAAAAAATAAAAAGAATACTGAAAAATGTCAAATACGGCATTCTTTTCTACCAATGGGTATTTGGCAAGGTACAGCTTCTTGAGTTCCTTAGTTTTCCATTGTGAACATGGTATAATCGTTTGCCATTGTTAAACAATCAGCTTGCAATCAAAAAAAAAACATTGAACATTCTAGATAGTGATAGCCTTGCTGGTTTGTGTTTTTCTGACACACAACTTTTTTCGCCCGAATACAATCTCTGATTTAGTTGTCCCTAACTTGGTCTTTTGTTAATAAACTTTTATGCGTATATTGGTTTATAAGGCATTGTCCAAAATCCCCAGCCCAACAATTACAGACACCCTTAGAAAAACGAAACAACTCAACTGTTAATTTATCTTGGTATACTATATACATTTAGAATATTAATCCACATACCCATTCCTTATAATCAACAACTATTGACACAGCTCTTTGTAAAGGAATATAGAATAAACACACTTCTAGTCAAAATTTATACGCTTGTACACTTTTGGTTGTTTTAATTGTTACTATGTAATAAAAACCTTAACTGTACCTATGAAGGAAGTGAACTTAGTTTTCTGGTTCAAAACGGTTCATCAGCTTTGGTCTCTATATGAAATAAATTACAATAAAGACATTTTTGGAAAAAAAAGCGTTTCATTTTATGAAAGTTTCATAATTTTTATTATCATTTTCTTTTTCTAGGGTGGTACTGTCATCGGTAGTGCCCGTTGTAAAGAGTTTCGCACCCATGAGGGACGGTTAAAGGCTGCTCACAACCTTGTTCTGAGGGGCATAACTTACTTATGTGTGATTGGTGGAGATGGCAGTTTGACTGGAGCTAACCTGTTTAGAGAAGAGTGGAGTGGCCTTTTGAATGAACTTCAAGAGCAAGGTGATTGTTAACTTTAGTTTCCTATTTATTTTTTCTTTTAACTTTTCCTTACCTTAGCTTTTTTTGTTTTATCGTTTTACATTTAATGCAGGGCTCATTGATGAAGAAGCAGCCTCAAATAATTCCACGCTTCACATTGTCGGTATGGTTGGCTCCATCGACAATGACTTCTGTGGCACAGACATGACTATCGGCACTGACTCGGCCTTGCATCGGATCATCGAGGTGGTGGATGCTATTGTGACAACAGCTCAAAGGTCAATACATCAAATCCTGGTTGCAAAAACAAACAGATTATTTTATTTTTAACAATGAAAGTTCTGTTAAATTCTAATAATTGCTTCTACAACATTTCATTTAGTAAGACTAATGCTTTTTTGACATTTGTGATTTGTTTGTTTGGTTCCAGTCACCAGAGAACGTTTGTGCTGGAAGTCATGGGCAGACACTGCGGGTAAATTTATTAAAGATTGACGTATGCATTATACATTAGTAACAAAGATGTTAATGAGGGGAAATAAAACATGTTGTTGCAGGGTCTAGAAGTTGTTGTGTCCTTTATGAAGGTTATTTACAGATATATGATGTTTTATATTTATATAATGTGTGTTTAGATACCTTGCTTTAGTCAGCGCCCTTGCTTGTGGAGCAGATTGGGTTTTTTTTCCTGAGATGCCTCCCGAAGATGGTTGGGAAGACCACATGTGCCAGAAACTGTCTGAGGTATCCTGCATGCTTTATTCTTGTTTTTTAAAACCTAGCTAATCTTAGAATATATTTTTATTACAGTTAATTGGGACTACTGTTGTTCTTAAAGGTGATGGTTAAAACTTTCCATGAATAGCTAATATCCATGAATGTTTGACCACCACCCTTTCCTCTGTAATATGATAATGGCAGCATTGATGTCTATAAATATTCAGCAAATTCAAAAACATACATTTAAAGGCACAATTCAATGAATATCTGATTAAAAATGTATGTTAATGCCATTTTGAAAGATTTTTTACAATGACTGCTAGCTTACTTGAAATGGTTAACCTTAACATTAGAACTGAGATACTTTCATACATGTGACTAAGAACAAAGAACAAGACCCAGAAGCAGCTAATTTGATCAGATGGAACTGATGTGTTTTAAATGTATGTCTTTTGTTGAATAACAGTGATCTTAAACAAATCAAACAGTACAATCAACCAATGGTTCTCTATATGGAGCAGCAAGTCAGTTGAAAGAAGTAGAACTGGTGAGGAGAGTCAGGGGCATTAAATTACCATATATATTATTCCAGATAATAGTTTATGTACAAAATTATCTCATACGTCCTTTATAAATCATTCTGTTCAGTATTATCCGTCATCTTCACTGTCTGCAGCTAATTCAAGATTTAAACCATACCTTTACATACAGAATATAAAGAAACACAACTTCTTTAAAGAAAAAGTTTAAATACACTTAGATCACCGAGTATACTATTTTGGTTACTCTATATTAAGATGTTAGGGCTGTATTTGCATGTGTGGATGTTTTTGAAGACAACACTTGAAGCATATAGATCTTTTATGTGATATGGTAAAAATAACCCAAGATATCATGATGAGTCTGTTTTTCTTATTTTTGTTAGTTCATTCATGCTTGAGTAAATAAATGAATGAGTGATCTCCAAGGGATCAAGTCTAATAAACAACACACGTCTGATTGGCTGTGGGGGATATTTAATAACTAGTCAATCCTCTGATGCATTCATCATTAAGAATTTCCGAATATTTTCAAAGCTTAATAACAATGCTGCTATGATGGGATTTTAACCACCCACAACCTGTGAAAAAACATTATGCTTGGACACTAGAACTCTAAGATGCTGTTAAATTTATCAAAGAGTTTATTAGTTGAAATATATTAAACAGTGTCAATATTGATGGTAAAAAAATTATGAGAAAAACGCAAATCAATTACTGGTTTGCTTATGAAGCCATCAGTCAGAGAGCGACACTAACCATAAACTCTGAAGGAAGATGGGACTCAAACTCTGGCCCTGGGAACTACACCTAATGTTTGTACAAGAAGTGAGATGCATTTGACTTTGCAATAGAACTGTTATTTACACCCTTGTAAAAACAGAAAATTGATAAGAATTTATTTTTAGAAATAAATTTAATTTTGAGTATTTGTGAAGATCTCTAGTCAAATTTTCTAAAAATAATAACATTTCAAATCAATATGAGCTAGCGTACCCACATTAGAGTACCGGACACACAAGAAAACATGATTCAGTCCCATGCTTGGTAGAATATAAGCCTGGTTACAATAGGAAGGTACCAGCATTTGGATCAAAATCAAATGTGAAAACTATTGAGCCACAAAGTATAAAAACAAAGACGAGGAAAAAGGTTAAGTTTAAGCATACCAACATTTTTTAAGGGTAAAAAGAAGTCTATTATGGTATTAATTTATTTGACATCTGATTTTGACCCTAAAAAACCATGATAGGAATCGAAACCACAAAGTTTGATTCATTTACTGGTCGTCAAACAAGTTATTTAATTTTCCAAGGAGTCCAGCAGCTACAGTGTTTCGCTATAAAAAGTAATTGTTACCAAAAAATGTCTTTATTGTATGATATCTACTTTCACAGACATAAATCCCCAGCCTTTTTAATCCAAACCAAAGCACTCTAGGACATGTAGATGTGGTTTGAGGTAGAAGTGGTTTTAAACTGGTGGGGTTCAATTCACATTTTTACCATTTTTATTATTATTATTATTATTTTCTGTCATTATACTTCATTATGCTTTTACTATTGTCTAGAGTCGATCTCGAGGTTCGAGGTTGAACATTATCATAGTTGCTGAAGGAGCCAGTGACAGACAAGGACAACACCTTACCTCTGATTTAGTGAAGAATGTGAGTAAGGCTCAGTCCCAGACTGATGCAGAGGGGAACCTAAAGCTGGACCACTAGGTGGATGTTTCTCAAGGAATCTACATTAAAATTATTTTACGTTTGGTTAAGATTATTGTCACACAGCCAGGTATGTGGCAACTTATAATGCAGCTGACAATACACAACTTTTTACAAATCAAAGTTTCCTCACTTATTTTTTTTAGGTCATCCTTCATTGTTCGATCCAGCTTGTGGCACTGCAAAACGTTTTCTGTCATCCTTTCAAATGCTTGTGCTTTTTATATTTCTCTAGAACCGTGCTGATAAGAAAAGGCTGAACATTATTATTATAGCCGAGGGTGCCATTGATAGCCACAACAAGGCAATAACCCCTGATTATATCAAGGAAGTAAGTATGGTCAGGCTCTCTCGTCGCCTGATGGATGATCAATCTCTCCGTCATACGCATGAGTTTCACTTCTCTTCATGGTGATGGTTTCCTCACGATGGAAACATGTACCACATTGTATTCTTCACTGGTGGTACTTCCTGAGAAAATGTGCACATTTTTATTCTGTTCCATTCTCACATCATTATCTTTATGTTTGCATGTGCATTATTTGGCACACACCAACATGACAGGAGATGTTTTGCATGATTTCCCCTCTGTTATTTTGTTGTGGTTGGTCCTGCTAGTATTTTCTTTCTTGTTTTAATAAGTTTCATTTTAAGAAGCTGTAAATTGTTACAAAAAGGAAGCTAATCGAATGCATTGTTCTGCCAACGGAAACCTGAAGTATACATTGTGATATAGTTTATGTCCTACAAATAATATAGCTGAATCCTAGCATTTTGAATGCAATTTGTACCTGCTAATCTATGATGTCTCTGTCAAAAGCTGGTAGTGAGCCGCCTGGGTTTTGACACAAGAGTAACTATCTTGGGTCATGTACAGAGAGGTGGAACACCATCTGCCTTTGACAGGATCTTGGTAAGTTATGATAAATCAGTTAAAAATTTTTCTACTGTTAAGTGGATGGATTGAAATGCAAGCCTAAACCTCTTCACCCAAATTTACAGGCCAGCCGTATGGGTGTGGAGGCAGTGTTGGCATTACTGGAGGCGTCAACTGACACCCCTGCCTGTGTTGTGTCTCTAGTTGGCAATCAGGCTGTACGCCTGCCACTTATGGAGTGTGTTCAGATGGTACGTTCACTCGTTCATGTTAAATACAGGGTATGGAGAGTTGGCTGGTGTGTACTATGTTGACTCCTTCTCACCACTTCAATTTATTTTATCAAAGAATGGTAAAAGTCTAGCCACCAAACAGGGTAGTTACCTCAGTTTAACAGATTTGTGATGTTAGCCATGCTTGTGGCCCAACAGGTTGCAATGATATGGGCCTTAACAGAACAGATCACTGATCTGCATACAGGGTTGCTTTCTTCAATAGCCATGTCTTTGAAAATAGACCAGAACTGCTGAGGTATGATTTACATTCAAATGATCTTTTGTTCCTTTGATAACTGATACATTTACACTATCCCTATTATACAATTTCCTGCCGAACAGACCCTAATTCCTTACTTTTACTTTGAATTTTTTTATCCACATATTACCTTTGTTAGCTTGATGTAGTGGCAATGGTAGCCGGTGGAAAGTGATGATGGCTTTTAGAGTAACCAAATCCAAAGTTTAACATTCAGTTGACTGATCTAATTTCACACCACCATACCATTTTACAATCTAAATGCATTTTTTTTATCAGTAAAGTATTTCTGTTTTGATTTTAATCAGACTCAAGAGGTACAGAAGGCCATGGATGAAAAGAAATTTGATGAGGCAGTCACACTGCGTGGGAGGTAAGTTTCATCAAAGATTCCTGAAATGTCAAAATAAGCTTTTTGTCTCCAGAAAAGTTGTAAATCAATGCATGGAATACTTTAATAATGGTAAAGAGAAGATACATATGTATAACAGATAAAAATCATTATACATAAATGTACATATACATAAGATTTTATTCATTACACATTGTCATGTGTTCATCACAACCTTCAATGCATTTTTTAGGATTTTTTGAGGTAGTTTCACACAGTAAATATTTATTTTCAAAGATAAACAACAATATCCCAATCCTACCAGTACTACTACCAAAATATCAAGAAGGTTTCAAAATGTGACAAAGGTGTGGATTTTTTGGAAATGAAGTATCCACATTATGTCTGTCCCATTTATTTGTCATGTGGATCTGGTCTTTACTGTTCATTTTATGCCTTTTCATACCAGAAATCGTTTGCATTATGTAAAAGATGTAACTCTGTTTTTTTCAATCTGCAGAAGCTTTGAAAATAATCTCACCACCTACAGACTTCTTGCCTCTCAAACTGCTCGCTCTGAACTCCAAAATGTAAGCAGCACTGCATACGAATTTCATGAAAAATTAAGAATATGAATAAACCAGAAAGTCATTCCTGTCATTTCTTTAATACATCTTTTCCAACAGCTCCTCTGAGATTTGTACATTAGTGTAAGGTACCCCCTAGTCAGATGCATCCTGGGTGCTACGGTCTTTTTGTGACACTAACAGAAACTCTGTTTTTCTGTGACTGACTTGAGGGAGAGGAAGAAAAGGAGGGAGGGGATGAAGAACAACCTTAAAATTTGAATTTACATACTGTATTTCAGAATGGCAACAAAGTGCCACAAAAGGATCAATGCTTGCCACCTGTCCCTTTGTTATTCTTTGCTTATTTTTTCCATGGCTATGTTTTGGTGTAGAAGAATAAAGCTTTAATTGCATATGCTGTTTCTGGAGCCCAAACACAGAAGCCCATATATCTACTACCTTGCCTCATGGAAAGGTTTCCTTCAGTTAAAAACTTTAGCACTTGCTCATGGTTTTCAAATTAGGTAATGCTGGTTTTAACATCTTTATTGAAGCTTGAATCCGCTGCTAATACAAAATGCTTCATGTCAAAAATAGAAGTTAGTTTTTAGTCACATTGGCATCAATGGATTTCCTTAATGCTCTATCTTTTATTTATTTATGCATTGAGAACTCTTTTAGAATAAAATCCTCTATTACTCTAAAACAACATTTTTTGGAAGACCTTACTTTGTGATCAAATCTAGATAATACAAGTAATTGTCTTGTGATATAGTTTTTTTTTTTTGCAGTATTTGTAACATTCATGTAATCTTTCTGTTTACAAATTAATTCTATTACCATGATTATTTTGCTTCACAGCTTTTGGTAGGATTTGGTTACTTGGTTTGGTTATTGATAATAATGAATAGGCAATAGGTGCTCAATATTAATTAAAGTAAATTCCCTCAATGTCCCCATAAAAAATTGTAGAACAAGATGCTAGATGATAACTGTTTGTTAGTAAAATTACAACATAAATAGCCACATAAATAGTTTTAATTGTTTTGTTTTATATTAATCATGCAAAAATATACAAACTGTATTGTGATGATATAAAGTGCTGCCCGTTCAAGAGAATGAACTAAAATAAAATTAGAATTGGAGCTCAAATACTGCAATGTCGTCTTTGTATATAACTCTTTTAATGGATCATGTCTATCAACAAAATATGTACAATTTACCTGCATTTAGCATCAAATACATTTAGTTTTGACGAACCTTGAATCTGATCACTTTCTGCAACCAATGTCTCCATGTTTTGTCTAAAACTGACTGAAATATGCAGTCAGTCCCCTTTTTTACAAGCTATAAGTATATTTAACTATTTCCTAATAGGAATTAAAAAAAATCTAGACATATCGTGTTATTTTATTCAGTCAGTGTTATCTTCCAATGTTTAAATAGGTCTTAGAAATATGATAGGCATTGATAGTGTTTACTGTTCAAAGCCAAAAAACTATCAATAAGACAAGTCTAAACGTACCATATCAAACACTTGTAAATGTATTTTTTTAATTGTGAGTCTTGGCTTCTTCACATCATGCTGTATAATTGTTCAGGCGCTGAGGAAAGAACTATTGTCCCTTTGTATACAGCACATTCTTAATGCTAATGATTTTCTGAGCTTATCACGAGAAAGCAAAATTGGAGGATTCTCTGCATCTTTTAGAAGCATGTGGCTTTTTGCATGTAAGGCTCTCGTTTGCGGGAATTGTTAAATTCCCTCAAATATTTTCAAAGCTGAAGTTAATATGTGCTATATTCAAACACTAAATTCCAATTCACAAATACAGTATGACAAAAAAATTTTTTTTTGTCATTTCCTGGTGAAGATATTGTCTAAGCATATGCAAAGTAACCAGATTCAGCATGACCTGCTATTTAGCTCTTTTTAGGATTATATTTGTAAAATATCTGACCTCTATTGTCCTCAGACCTCCTTTAACGTGGTGGTTATGAACGTCGGAGCTCCAGCTGCAGGTATGAATGCTGCTGTACGTTCTGCTGTCAGGGTTGGAATTACAGAAGGCCACACAATGTTCGCTGTCAGCGACGGCTTTGAGGGATTTTACAAAGGACAGGTGAGTCACCACAAATAAAAACAGAAAAACCTAATACTTTACCTTTGGGAGATTTTTTACTTGACTATTTCACTACTTTGGGCTCATTAATCATCTGTTGTAATTAAATACTGGTCCAACTTTTATACTGGAAGAAGGCTTTTGGCAAATATAATAAAAACATTTTTTTTCAATTAATCTTTCAGTGAAATCATCACCATGATTTGAATTATATCTAAAGGAACATATAAATTCGAAATACCACAGAGAACCATTTTTAGCTCCCTTACTTTTCAATTTAAACGATAATGTTATATTGAAGATGTGTTTTATTTAAAAAACAAAAACTAAAAAAAAACCTTAAGGTATACAGTGGTGGTGCAGTTGTCATTTTCACTGGCAAAACGTTTTATAGTGCTGCAGAAAAGCTAAATTCACATTTGGGGAAGGTGTCAGCATTGCTGAATGAATCTACACAAATACTAATAATACAGTCATACTGTACTGCTTTCCATCTTGTCATTTATGCACATGTTTTGAAAAAAACATTGTTCATATGTCTAGAAGTAAGAGAATAGGAGAGGCATTAGTGATGTGTTTGTGTATATGTGGTGCTTAAAAGTGCTGCGGCTTAAAATAGTTCATGCATAAGAAGAATGCATGGGTTCAATAGCGTGTAATTCATAGTTCTCTACTTCATCATCGGGGGCTAAATTTTTTCATTTAATTGTTTTAACTTGATCATTTTAAAAGATGAACTGACCATATGATAATGGAAAAATTGTGTTATCAATGGCCCACATAAATATTACTTATAGGTTTGGTATCAGTATTACTTGATGCATCCCATGTGAAGTAATTATTGCCTCCCACTGATTACTTTTTACATATTTGTTTTTCTGCATTTTTATAGCATTGTGTGCAATTACATAACAATACGTTATGTTATTATTGGTTCTCTGCAGTACTGTTATGTTGCGGATGCTTTTGTAACAGTCACATACTTAAGAAGTATGCATGGGATGTGAACACTTTGGGATTGATTACTCAAAATTGTTTGATAAGTCCTACAAATTTGAGGCACCCTGGGATATGTGGCGGTTAAACTGTATCATTCAGTGTCAAATGTATTGTGAGGTGATGTAGTGGTATTTTCCTGTGGAATAGCTTGGACATTGAAATGAAACGCACATATGCTAAATGGTTGGTTTACCACTAAAAGTGGCAGTAAATTATTTATTAAGTTTAACTAAAAGTTAATCCAAATGCACCATTCACAGGTGCCCTGATAGATAAGCTCAACTGACCCAGATGTAGGACATAAATGCCCTGTTACAAACACTCTCCTCAGAGCTCTAATGACCATGGTGACATCAACATGAGTGTCCTGCAAACACTTCTGCTTACTGTAAGCCAATTACTGAACTTCCCCCAGCAGCAATGCCGCCCATGCAAAGAACCGGTCTTTCAGCATGCTCAGCTGACCACTGGCAAACACTTGTTTATACACGCACACGGAGACACACAAATACATATGTTTGGATGTTCCACAGTGACCTGTTGGAAGCGATTACTCTCTGAAGTGAGTGGTAACGGAGGAAGATTAGACATGATTGAGAAGTTAAGCAATGATCCCTGTGTAAACCTTTGCTAAATAGGACACAGACTATTGTGAAGAGCAGCTTGTTTAGCAAAATTCTGCTTGCATTCATGCTACAGTAAAGAGCGGATCAATAAGCCATTCTCTTATGTTGTTGAAATACAATCAGAGAAGTCATTTTGGTTTAGCTTACTGATATTTGTATTTAGTTTCACACACCCATTCAAAATGAATATATTATTTTATAATTCCCAGATCAAGGAGATCAAATGGGGAGATGTTGGAGGTTGGACTGGCCAAGGAGGTTCTCTGCTGGGGACAAAAAGGTGAGAATAAAAATAAAAATAAAAACGCACGGATGATAGATTGAAGTTACTGCTATTGGTGATAACTGTAATTACTTACAATACTTACCTGAACGCCTTTCAGGCATTTTATTTGTTAAAACATCTATAATGGTCTCAGTGTTGAGCCTGAGTGATGTCTTATTTCTTAGAAAGGCAAAGATTGAAATACAGTAAATATTCATTTTTCAACATCAGGACACTTCCAGCAAAACATCTGGATGCAATTGCTGAGCAGATAAGGATCCATAACATCAATGCTTTACTCGTTATTGGAGGATTTGAGGTATGTTGCTTCTTTTAATTTATTTTAGGAATATATATTTTGCATTGATTTGCCATTCGTTATCATTTTTGAATTTTGAAATTTTTGAATAAGTATTGATAAAACTTTTGAAGTTTAATCAATACTTCCTCATTCATGTATCCTTTATTTTCTCTTGCTTCCATAAGTTTCCACAGCACCGCTGCGTTCCTGCATTTTACAGACCTCAAAAGTGTACACATCCTTGCTAAACCGACAGGCATTTTAGACATCAACATTTGACCCCAATACAGAAATAATTCTGTTAGAGTGGAAAATATAAAGAAAATTCCCCACTGCATGAGGCCTCCACCACCAAAACGGGGTCTATACACTTTTGAGAACCTGTCTTTAAACTGTCTCAGACTTTATTATAAATATAGTACTGTGCAAACCATTGAGAACATTTTATATTGTTATAATAAAACATTGTGCCTTGAAATCCTAATTAATAAATTAGGTTTGGTTTAATACTTGGATGTACTACCTCCTTTATTGGCTGAGCTGTAACGCTTCTTTATATATCTGTTTATACATTTGTACATAAATGTTTTGTACCAACTTCACTAAACATGTATTCCACATAGAATACTGGGGAAACAATTTCCAAGTATCCCC
This sequence comes from Orestias chungarensis, assembly GCA_032876305.1. Lineage (NCBI taxonomy): Eukaryota > Metazoa > Chordata > Actinopteri > Cyprinodontiformes > Cyprinodontidae > Orestias > Orestias chungarensis. The sequence goes on along the minus strand of JAVLVB010000439.1, from coordinate 805,314 downwards.
TGGATGTACAGTGCAGCTTTGCCAATAAAAGAAAAACTGCATTTTTTATCTTTTAGTGTGTAACAAGCAACATCAGCTTTCTGTGCATGTGTGGTGCCTGTTATGATTGGCTTGGCTCTCTCCGTTTGGGTTCTCCCTCCACCACGCTTGTTTGCTTAACTTTGTTTTTCCCAAGAGTGCCTGTAAATTTCCCACCACATTTCTCCCATGAGCAGGCTCCCTGTTTGGATACAAGCCACGTTCGTCCACAAATTTGTCATCTCATTTGTTCCCACCCATTCAATTATCTCATCACAGATCAGAAGATATAGAAAAGGCCCCAGCATGTATTTTTTTTAAAATAAAAAATGTTTCTGTCATTATTCACTACTTTTAAAGTTTACAGACTGCTATATCCAAAGAATAAGAATATTTCATTGAACAAATCAGTTAAGCTACAGTAAATATCTTCATTGGCTCTTTTTGGGGTTGCAGCTGCTTTCCACTGAGACTTTCCTTAACCAAAAGCTAGCTTTTTGTGTTCTTGTTATCATTCTGCTACTTTATTACATCAGTTTAAGCATTACCTCTCTACCGTTCGTGTCTTAATACCAACCAATAAGATGCTGGCTCTCCACGCTGCAGGCATACGTTGGATTATTGGAACTCTCCTTGGCACGGGACAAATACGCCGAGTTCTGCATACCAATGGTTATGATCCCAGCCACAGTCTCCAATAACATACCTGGTTCAGATCTCAGCATTGGCTCAGACACAGCTCTGAATGCCATTACTGATGTAAGTGTGGCTGGCCTCGAATGCATGTGCATGTTTGAGTATGTGTCAGTCAAACAGCAAACAGTCGATCATAGTCGGAGCTCTACTGACTACAAGCTTACTTCCACGTATTACAAAGCACAACCAAGTTGAGCTACATCTCAGTCATGAACAGTAAGAATCGATCCACTGTTAAGTCGACAACATCTTAAGATTTGTTTTGGTTGATTTTTGCGTTGATGGTAAATTAGCTTCAATATATCCAAAGACCTTATATATATATATATATATATATATATATATATATATATATATATATATATATATATATATATATATATATATATATATATATATATATATATATATAT
>JAVLVB010000439.1:773375-804087 GCA_032876305.1 Orestias chungarensis | reverse complement strand
TGAGCTTAATAGAACAACATAAACTCCTGTATCAGTCTTCAGAGGGCTTTAAATTAGAACAAAAAATTAATGACAGTCTGTGACAGACTGGTGACCTGTACAGAGCGGATCCCGCCTCTCACCCAATAACTGCTGGTGGCACCGCAAGGATAAACACACACAGCCAATGGATGGATAGAAAAAAGGTTAAAACAATTAGGTAATTGGGCATGCCATGTTATTTTAATTTTACTATGTTTTTTTAAAATCCTGTATGAGCCATGAATTATATATGTTGACTTTAATGTTGTAAAGATGCATCCCTGATCCACCACCCAGACTGGGGCAGCTATTATTACACATAAATAATTTATTAGGGTCAAAATATTACTTCTGGCCTGCTATATTATCTTCGGATATGGAGTGAAACCCTTTGGCTACATGAAATACTGATCGAATTAGAAGACAGTGTGTTAAACTTTAATAGTCGTTGACAAAGAGCTCGCCAGTCCTAGTATTTTGCTGGCTGGTTGTAAAAAATGTCTCAAAGCTAAGATATTTCGAAAAATATACAGTAAACATGGCAGCCTTCTGTTTAACCTTTAGCTTTAGGGCCCTACCCTTTACCAATCTTGGGATCAAGAAAAGACCTGCACTCACATTGAAAAGCATTTAAATAACAGTTAATGACAAAGGCAGTACAAGGACACAGTAAACAGTTAACAGTTCACTCATTTCACTTAATAAGCTGACATCTTCCTAAATGGAGGTGTTCGTCAACACTTTACTGCTGTTGGTTTTTGGTGGTGAGCTATTCTGCAGAGGTCCCAGGTAAGTGTCAGAGCATGCATTAAGTTGTTGCATGTTGGTAGCATTCGTCTCAGTGTTGTGTGTCAGTGCGGTTTGCTGTTTGTGTGTTGGTAAATAGTCATTGTGCAGGCGGCAGTCTGACTCGGCTCATTGTGGGCGTCCTGATTTCTCCTTCAAACAACAGAGAGACAGTGAGGTTCCTCTGAGAGGCCCATTGAAGTCAAACATGTTGATACTTAATGTTTTAAGACGTAGAGCTGGATGGCCATAAATGCAGTCAGCGTTCAAAGGATCTGCAGTCACACCTCTGGCTTTATCTCGTTGCATCAACACCGTGACTTGTCGGGAGCGATGATCCTCCCCGTCCCCGCCAACACCGAATCCATCCCCTATCAGCCTAATGAGAAGCCAAAGGCCTTATAACTGGTGTCCTGGAGAGAGCCAGCTAAGCAGCACACTCATTACAGAGCTGAATGTTCATGGTTCCAGGTAAAGTAAAGAAGCTCCCTCATTCATGTATCCTTTATTTTCCATTGCTTTCAAAAGTACTGCTACCCTTGTGGTTAGTTGGAAACATTAAAGTTCTTTCAACAAATGCTGCCTGTTTTGTAAACAGAACAGTTTGGTTTAAACACAAAACAAATAAAGGATACAGGATGAGGGAGCCCCAGGAGACCATGATGTAGTTTGTAAAGACACGCACAGATGTGGGCTTCCCCCCTAGTGGTCTAACCGCATATTACGGCCACCACCATCAGGCCTTTGAGTCCCTGCTGGAGCTGTTCGAGGCCCGGGACAACTACAAGGAGTTTTGCATTCCCATGTGTATACTGCCTGCCACCATTAGTAACAATGTGCCGGGCACCGATCACAGTCTGGGAGCCGACACGTCACTCAACGCCATTGTGGAGGTAAGGACCCAAGACAAAAATACACAAAAATACACCTTATGATTATTGACTAGAATAATCAGAAGAAGGGTTATTAATTCATGGACTTGTTACTGGAGTGACTCTGTAATGGGTCCGATGATACCAGACACCTTTCTTAGACCGACGAATTCATGGGTCGTTGCATAATTCACGACATGACATTTTAAAAAGAAATACGTATCGTAAAATTTTACAAATATTAAAAATGTGATTTGGATTTAGCCATATATTCATGTTTTAACGCTGTGCTTCTCAAATATTTATTTTGAAGAAAGACTACAGATTTTAAAGAGTGGTCTAACAGCATTAATCCCAAACCAAGTAAATTCCTGGTGTTGTAACAGATTTAGTTTGATCTCTGTATACAGCTTTAAAATCTGTGGATTTAAATATTTTCACTTCTTTGTGCAACGATGAAAAGATAGTTGCTTAGAACCTTTTGAATGGGAAGGTAGATTTAGTCATCCTTATCTTACCAAGATATATGCCTGATGGCATTCATTACTGCTAAAGCTGTATCAAACCAGGGCGTCCAATAACATTTCAACGCGGATTCTTGAGGTAACCTTGTACCGCCTTAAAAATGTTAACAGGCTCAAGGCAAGACAAAAAAAAACGTCAAAATTAAGCCTGGAACATGTCTAATATGTCTACATAACCAGAGGTCAGTAATTCTAACAGCTAATGGAGAAACAGAAGTAAGCATGTGAGTGCAATACTTGCATGTTTATGTGAGTGTTTGGGTTTTCTTTATGTGTCGTTTACTGATGGCCCTCTGTTACTGTCGCGCACAACCTAAATGTGGATCCAAGATAAACAGAATTTTTACCACAAGGATATTTTAAGTAAACACACTACCCACTGAAGTGGGCTGATTTGATTGAGTTCTCTCGTCCAGTGAAAGCACAATCCACAGGTTGACTTTATAGCTGCCAACATTTTCATAGTTTAAAGATCCGCTGTATTTTACAAATTTGTTAAATTACACATTTAAACAACTGTGCTTTAACATAATATGGTTGACTGCTATTATTTTCCAATAAAAGGTTTTAAGTGTTTGGAAATAAGTTTTAAGTAGTCATCTGGGTTTAGATTCTCTGAGTTTGAAGCAAACACTCAAATGCAAAGCTTATGATGTTACTATTACCAGCAACCTTATCAACCTGTGGATCGTTCTTACTCATGTTACCCTGCAAGGATTTTATTCACTTTAAAGCAGAGCTAATGTTTATTTGAAGTAACCTTTTTTTATTGTTGTTTTGTTAGTTTGTCGACTAGTCTAAAAGTTCATTGATTCTAAATATTAATAGTCACAAACTATAGTCCTACCTTCAAACTGTTACTTGAAATGATCTTGTCTGACTTGTTTCAGCTCTGCATTAAAGTATGTTCTCTGCAGCTGCATGCCCAAACAGAGACAGCGATGTTTTGCCTCTTAATTACTGTGTCGTTTCTGTGTAAATCAGACCTGCGATCGCATCAAGCAGTCTGCCAGCGGCACCAAGCGACGGGTCTTCATTATTGAGACTATGGGGGGCTACTGTGGCTACTTGGCCACGGTGGGTGGACTTGCTGCAGGTGCCGACACCGTCTACATCCATGAGGAACCGTTTGACATCCGTGACCTACAGGTCAGATCAAAACAGATTTAAATACAATATATGCTTCCATCTCATGCGTGACACGTTTTAACTCGTTGGATACAATTCATTGAGGCTTAATGGCAACTTTATATGCACTATAATTCACATGCATCTTGCTTCTGATGTGTCAGGAGTGGACATGTGAGTAAGATTAAAGCCACGCATACAAGGGAATTTATAAATAACCTCTGAGCTGTATCATTCATTCCACAACAGTCGAATCCCTTTAGAGGAGTAGGGATGGCAATACTGCCAGAATTTGTTCTTAACGTTATATTCTCCCCAAAACTAGGTGGTTTTCTTTCTTTAGGTTAACGAATTAGTATATAGAGTTAATAATAACAATAATAAAGTAAAGAAAGAGGAAATGCAATAGAAAAAATCCACACATACTAAGAATGTTAGACTAAAGTCCAATAAGCTTCATTGTTTGTTTTCAAAAATCTTTCATTCTCATACGGTTGTTATAAGAGTCGGTAGTGGAAGTTTTGAGGCATTTATGAAAACATATAGTTACATAAGAAGTTGATAGTATTTCTCAAACAAGGTTTTGGGTAAATTATAAAGGCAGTGTTTAATAGCTAAATAACAAAACAGCTTTTGATCGAATTTACTATATCTGTAGCATAAAAATGCACGATGATTATAAAAGTAAACAGTATCTAAAATAGTCTTTCAGGGACAGCAGCGACAGTAAACACAGCAATGTGAATGAGAACAGCATGTACAGAGGGAATTGGTAGGCAGAGTAAGATATGAACAAACCATTCCGTGCAAATTAAACAGAGGACAAATATGCTGTACAAAAAATGGAGCACAATAACAGTAGACAACAGATTAACACAATCAAATATTTTAATCAATATTCCTTATGTGCAGCTATGATCTAAATTACACAGAATATCATCCTAAAGGACCCTTAAACGTGTAAACAATCTTTACACTAATATTAACATAAATTTTACTCTGAAATATGTTAAAAGAGTGGACGTGGCTCCCTCTGGTGGTGTAGATGTGACACTGTGCCTCTGGGTCATGCGAAGCAATCACACTGACGGATGTCAGAGTTGCAGTAGCTTTTGCCAAGCATAGGCTGCAGGCATCCATCCCTAAGGTTAAATTCAACTCCTCACTCTGTCTTCAGGCCAACGTCGAGCATCTGACACAGAAAATGAAGACTAGCATCCAGAGAGGTTTGGTGCTCCGGTGAGTTTCCTTCTTTTTATTCTTTCTGGGAATGATTGTTACGTTTTTAATTTGCTGGAGTTTGTCCAGCTATGTTTAACACACAAACTACATAATAGATGCAGATGTTGTACTGCCATAAAACGGTTTTCATTGTAGAAAACTCCATTAGTATGTTATTTTCCAGTCTTTTCAAGCTGAAAGTCACCCCACAGACTTTCTATTATGTTGTGTATTGTGGTTATTTTAGTACTGCAGCAGCCCTGTGTTTAAAATACTCTCAGCAGGACGAAGCTCTGCGGAAATAGGACAAATTTAACATTTTCAGTTCTAGGTGACATTGTGAAGCTGTGCTGAGGGATGCACCTGCATGATAATTTACTCCAGTAAACCCCAAAAAAGAACAATAAATAGGGGATTCTCTGTAGACTGCAACACACAGTAAGTTAGATTAAAAAACTGAATGAAATTATGTGATTTCGTGGTGTATGCTAAAACGTTTTAAAGGTTTGCTTCTAGATTAATTCACTGTTTTGTAATGTTTTAAAACAATATGTAGTTTTCGTATGTATATATAAAAACTACAAGTAGTTCAACTTTTTATAAATACATACCAAAAAGGTTAACGCATCCAAAGGAAAAAAAAAACTGTCATCATCAAATTGGCTTAAAAATTAATACCAGAAAATGTTGCTGCTAAATAGATCAAGAAGTTTTCACAGTACCATGTACAAAAGCATACGCTCTGTGTAGGTTATTCTAAACAGCATGGCCTAGATTCCTTAGAAAAACACTAAATTACATTATTGAAAGACTTTCCTAAGTTTACTTTTTCCCAATAATGGATTGGAGAAGCCTCATTTACTGCTTTGGGGTTCATAATGCTGTTTTAGACCCATGTATAGGTCGTGGGTGGACAATATAGCATGTGAACTTTAGTTTCTAACTTGCACTATCTTTCAAATAGCAATATATAACAGCTTTACTTTTTTCACACCATATCTGTCAGTGACTTAGGTGTTCATAAATATTTCTTAACAGCTGTATTTATTTGTCAGCAAAACTCACTTTTTTAGCCACTTGACAAGTAATACACAGCAACAGGTAAGAGAAAAAATGTCATTCTTGTGCTTTTTCTGTGTCTTCATTATAATAACATGAACAATTTAGTATAGCTAAAAATGTTTGACTATAAATTCTTGGTTCACCCTGATGAGGGCAGCTGGCCTGCGTCACGCACTAAAGCCCTCAGGATGTTAGTTTTATTCTGAAAACTTGTTCATAACCTTTACCAGGCATTGGCATGAGAGTACCAAACATTCACATCCAGTCTTATAAAAATGCTAACCAATTATTTGCCTATTTTGTGGCCTGTAAGTTAAGAATCTTTTCCTCTCCCTCTTATCATTGTTATGACTGTTGTGTATTTTAGAAATGAGAACTGCAACGAAAACTTCACCACTGACTTCGTCTACCAGCTGTACTCTGAGGAAGGTCGAGGCGTGTTTGACTGCAGGAAGAACATCCTGGGTCACATGCAGCAGGTCGAACTCGCATGCTAATAATACACTATCGAATATTGATATCGGTCCGACATCAGCCAAAAAAACTATTATATTATCAAATCTAAATCTCCAATATAAGCACTTTAAACTGGGATGTTTAAGAATGATGGGTATATTTTTCTCATGGTCTATTGTTGTAAAATATTGTTCTCTAATTGAATAATATCACTTAATAAAACCTTTTCTAACATTTCACACTACAAAAGTAATAAAAGTATATATAATTCATGCCAATACCATACCAGGTCATTATTGGTAGCCGCCAATACTAAAGTCTGTAATATCAGTATCATATCACTTACCTCATATGTGAACTTCATTATTGTTTAAACATATAAAGTCTGATTTAACATTCTAATTATTCCTCGAAGTTTTTTTTTTAATGGCCAGCAGAGGCACGTTTTTAAAGTATTCAAGAAGTGTAGATTATTTATGTTCGGATATGTTTGGAAATTGATACCGGATATCGGTCCGATGTGAGCCAAAAAACGATTATATCAGCCTACATCCAAAACCCCATTATGTAAGTAAGCAAGTACAATTCCTTTAAATATCATATTGGCTCAATATCAGTATTAATTATTGTTTATTATTACTGTTTATATAAAGTCTGACTTAATATTCTAAATATCCTTTGTAGGTTGTTTTTTTATGGCCCCCCAGAAGTATGTTTTTAAAGATAAAGATAAACTTTTCTTTTAATAAATCCCCAATGTAAGGCTTTCTGTGATCTTCCCTTTAACAGGGTGGCGCTCCATCTCCTTTCGATAGAAACTTTGCAACCAAGGTTGCAGCTAAAGCAATACAATGGATCACGAGAACGCTGAAGGACTCATACAAAGAAGGTATTGTCAAACTACCTTGTTAAATCTGATAACTGATCAGGACAAGCTAAACTGTTTTGGGGGGTTTTTGTTTTTTCGTTGTGGCTTGTCAATAAAAGTTGCGGTTGTCCTTCATTACAGGGAGAGTCTTTACTAACTCAGAGGAAACCGCCTGCCTTTTGGGGATGCGGCGCAGAGCGATGGTCTTTCAACCTGTTGCGCAGCTCAGGGAAGAGACTGACTTTGTGTAAGATTCTGTTTTTATCTTTTCAGACATGCTGTTCAAACACCTATGTCTAATTTAAAAAGACAACATACTTAGGATTTTCTGGCCATATTAAAATAGAACTTTAAATCCAACGCTTACATATAGAATGTAGATACTGGTATATATTTAAAGTAGGCTGTACTGCCTGACTGAATTTAGCTTAATTTAGCCTAGGAGATAATATTTTCCTAGATAAGCATGTGTAAGTACAGTCTTCTGAGCCAAGCCAACAAATTTGAAGCTTTGCTAAAAAAATTTAAAACAGCATAATGATAATGTGACCATATTTTAGTAGTGGAAGCCTGATGTAGACTCCCCCAAACATACTCACACATAATCGTTTTGTCTCAATGGAACATCAGAATATCTTGTCCATTTGGGAAGCTTTTTTCATTTAACAGTGATATAAATTCAACTTCCTGTGAGGTTTTAGCATTTGTGGCTTCCGGTTTGGTTCAGAATATAAATCCTCAACAATTCATTAGAATTGTCTTGATGTTCACAGTTGTAAACACCCAAGCGTAGACCTTTAATTGCTTGGCTTTACTGTACTAACTTCATAAACCATTACTCTTTTCAGTTTAAGGTAAATTCCATCAGGCTACTCTGAAATTGTTCCTTCTGATATTTACTGTTTGCATTGGGGAATTTTGCAGATGTATTAGAGTTGCAGCTTGATCACTACTACCATACATTAAAGAAAGGGAGTTTGTGTTCCAATTTTTGCTCCATATTTCTCCTTTTATGGTTCCTTTGTGAGGTTTCAGAGTTTTGTTAAAGAAAACTAGTTAACACATAACATAAAGACCAATAAAAAAACAGACAAACAATGAATATAGTTTCAAAGGATTCAAGAGACTGAACAAGCAGGAAAAAACACAATATCTCATGATTATCTGCTCATGTATATCTCATGTAGTGTTCAGTTAGTCCTCTGAAAACAGATAGAGTGAGGCACAACTAAAAATCTAGACGAGAAAAGAAGTAGACAAGAAATCCATGATAACTCTGGAAGACCTGCACACAATTCAGCTGAAAGAATCTTTTGACTTGAAAGTCAAAGCCATGTTGGGGACAGAGCAAACATTTAAAGGACCAAAGTTTACATATTTAAGTTTGTGCAAAAAAAACAATAGTAATTGTAAAACGTCTTGGACACAACATGAATCAAATTATAACAATGATGAGGCAGAATCATGGTATGGGGATTCTTCACTTCAGGCAAGTTGGTCACTTGATGCAACAAAAGCTTGAGCCAAATACAGAGTGTCACTTTAAGAAGACATGTCAGGGGCCACAAAACACTTAAGTCTGAGATGGAGATTTCCAACTAAGCATAAAGCTAGATCTTTAAAAAAATGCAGAGATTCCTATCCTTGCATTTGTATCTTTACACAAAGGCTACTACATTTCTCTTTTAGCGGTGTTAATGGGGAAAAGTGTTATATGTCTGTAGATGGTTGAGAATGCTGGTGCTTTAAACAAAAAAACAAAAACAAAAAAACATGAACTATACAACACATTGCTCTAGTGCTGAAATGACTCCACTGGTTGCCTTGTCAGGTACAAGCAGAATTTTAAGGAACCGCTGGTGCCCTGCGAGGCTCTAAATGGTTTGGGACCCCCTTGTCTTATTGACCCTTTGCACCCATATGTCTCTCCTCGCGCCATCTGATCTCAGGACACTGGCCTCCTCCCACAATCTGGCCAAGCTAGATCCGAGAATGCTTATAACATTTAGTTAAAGAGCCACTTGTTCAATCTATTCTATTTCTTCTGCTTCCTTCTTTTATTAACTTTTAAGGTATTAAGTTATTTTTAACCTGCATTGTTTTAAATGTATGTTTTTTTTCTCTTTGTAACTGATCAGTGCTTTATTTGACAGTGCTTTATAAATACATTTATTTTTAAAGGAGTGGCCTAGATCAAAACTATTCATGTGTTAAAATGGCCCAGTCAAAGTCCAATTAGGAATCTGTCACTGAAGCTGAAAATTGATGTTCGGAGATGCTTCCATCCAGTCTGGCAAAGCTTAAACTGATTCCAGTCTCTGGATCTGCTAAGCCGAAAGGGAAATACCTCCAAAAATGGTGCAACTGTAACTGCAGAGCAAGATCGTTCTACAGAGTATTTTCTCATGGAGGCTGAATACAAATAAAATACTTGTGGGAGTTTAAAATAACAAAGAACAGCTATTGCAAAACTGTTCAGAACTTTGAGTTGTGATTTTAGAAAGTATGGAAAAGTTCAATGTGTGTACACATCTTTGCAAGTTACTGAACTCCCACTGTAAATCTAAGCTTACAAACACAAATACCATCAATTAAGATTTACAATTGATAATTTTGTCCGAGCGGAGACGTTTGACTCAACCTCATTTTATTTCTTTTGGTTTTTAAGCCATCGGATCCCAAAGGAGCAGTGGTGGCTGAAGCTCCGTCCTCTGATGAAGATCCTGGCCAAGTACAAGACGAGCTATGACGTGTCCGACGCCGGCCAGCTGGAACATGTGACGCGCGTGCGGCCAAAACAAAGCGACACCTCAGCCGCCGTCTGAACCACTGCCAGACAAAAAGCTTTAATCCCACAGGAGATCTGCTTCACATTTCAGCGGCAGCTGCATATACACTGATTGACTTGCTGCATATATACATTAGGAAAGATTTAAAATGATAGATATAAACTATATAAAAGGATTTATTGTACGGGTATGGCACTTTTCAGAAGGGATGTTCTATTTTCTAGATTCTATTTCAGGAGGATTATTTCAAGAGAGCTCTATTTATTTTAAGCAAGCTAACATCTAACATTGTTTAGAGAGCCAAAGTTAATATATATAAAAAATATATATGCACGACACATAATCTACTTTATTTAGGTTTTAGTGTCCAAATGTAGCCATGTTTGATTATTTCTGTCTTGTGTGAACACATCTCAGTTCATGATGAACATCTATGATTGAATTCGGCATTATTCATGTCTTCACCCACACTTTGAACTTCATAGTCAACGTTGTCACCCTAAAGCTGCTTTTAAAGTGAGAAATAATGTCTTTGGGATCACACGCCCTCTCAAGAATGTCCACGTCGACTTTAAAATGCTGTAACCCTGATGACGTCAGAGCGAGCAGGTCGTACGTACGGTAAAAACACTAACTGTATGTGTGTCGTGTTGTTGCCTTTAGCAGCTTCTATCCATCTCGAGGCTTTCTATATGTGCACCTTATAATGTTATTCATGTGCAAACTCCCTGCGGGCTGTTGCCGTAGCTACGTATTAGGAGAATGTTTAGAAGAGCCCATTGATTGTGTTAACGTGACGTGAGTGTCCTGTTAAAGAGTAAATAAAGCATTTACTGTGTGGAAATTCTGAATGCTTTCATACTTTGGTCGATCTGAAAAAAAAATCTAATTTTTGTCCAATTTTCAGTCCATACAAGCCATTTGTCCAGTTATGAAAAGTATATTATTTTAATATCCATGTAGGATCTTTCTTGATTGCGTCGTTTTTTGGACCGAGGATGGCGACTCCACACGTGTTCTGACCAACACTGAGGTACCTGCAGGAAAACAATAAGATTCGTTTTTTTTCTTCATCAGCAAAAGTTTATCAAAGGCTTATTTGGTTTTGAGCAGTGAGGCCATAAAAAAAAAAAAAAAAAAATATCTTTCAGCTTGAATTATTATACCTTTCAGCCACATCCACTAGGCTTTTATGATCCACAGCAAAGAGTTTTTCTCTGTAACTCTGCCTCATTTCATCTGTGACCCCACTGAGGAAACGACTCATTCCTGCTCCACAAAGAAACAAGGATCAGCTTTTGAATCGCAGATTCAAAGTAATAATCAGTTTGGAGCCTTTTAACTGAGCATTAATCTTGTCAAAGGAAGTAGATTTGATTCCACTTTCAAAATGGCGTGAAAGAAAAGGACATTGAATTTGAAAAGTTGAATTTGAAAACCTGCAGATTCCTTTCATCGAAATAAGCGTAGTAGCCTCACCTTTGTCCGCCGGAGCCACAGGTGAATCCACAGCCGAGAACACAGAAAGCTTGGCTTCATCGATGTCCTGCTGGGAGAACTGTCCTGATTTTGCCCAGTCAACGCCTCTTCGAAATGCAGACAACGTCTGCACGGAGTTAGGATCCCTTGGACACAAAAGAGAGAAAGGATGACAAACATGATGTAGTTAAGAGTTTGCTAGGAACATTTGATTTTTCAAGTCACAATACTGAGTTCAGTTTAAATTTGCTGCTACAAAAACCCATTCGAAGTAAGAGCTGCAGTATCACACAGGGTTTGCACAACCTTGAGTTTTACAAAAATGGAGAAAGAAATCCATTTTGATTCATTTTAGTTTTTATATTGAATATTTCATAATGTCTTATCAATTCAATAACACCTTATTAGTTGCAAAGGAAAGAAAAAAACTGTAGCAACTCATATTATACAATTCTTTTCAAAATATGAACAGTATTACAACAAATCTGAAAAAGACTGACTGAAGACATACTCCTGTTCAAACCTCTTGAATTTAAAGATCTAAAGTTTAAAGAACATCTAAGATTTATGGTAGAGGAATCTCTAGGTGTATTTTTCTACTTGTCTTACTGGTCATATATATATATATATATATATATATATATATATATATATAGTTTTTTATTTTATTTTTTTTACACAATTTGGGTTTTTTATTAGGTTAGAGCAAGGCTTCATGTTTAACAGAAATATATATTAACATTTGAATTTCAGATTTTGAAGTGAAAAATTACAATTAAGTAACAGTGTGTTCTAACTTTATGTCAAATGCAAGTACCAGATGTGATTAGAATAGCCATGTAAGTTATTAGATTCTTGTATTGTAATAATTTTGCATTAAAATAAAAAATAAAAAGGGAGGGACTGGCTGATCTGATTTGAGACTCTTGTCATGAACTACCCACCTGTAAGAGTAAAAGGAGAACACGCCGCTTCCTCCCATTCTGGCCCCGCCTCCATAGGCTCCGCCCTTCTCCCGAATTTCTCCATGGAGGAATTTTGCTGTCATCATTCTTGCCAAGATGCACAAACTGACTCGGATGGAAGATTGTAACCAGAAGATCAAGTGGAAAGAATAAGCAAAGAGGAAATGTGGCTAAAAAATATCAAACTGTAAAGTATGACGTAAACTAAAACACTAGTCAAAATAAAGATGTAATCGTTTATTAGGGTGCTGTTCAGCATTTTTAGTTTAGCTACCTCGCATAATCCTGGTGGGAGTATGGAACTGTGCGAACACACTCGCTGACAAAGTTAACAGGGAAAGGCATCTGGAAGAAAGTTTTCATCTGGCATGGCTGGAAGTTTGGGTCCTGTAAAAGCAAAAGTCCGTGATAAGAATTTATATTTCCCCACTTACAAATGTAGAGTTGCAATTTTTGTAGAAATTAAAAATGAAAATCTCATTTATAGATTTTTTTTTTTTTTTTTACATAGTGCATATCAAAACTATGTTACAGAAAATGCAGGTTGGGAAGCTAAAGCAAGGCACAAATATGTTTTACATGCATTTTGTTACGGTTCGTAAAGCAGCCAAACCCAGAGCATCATTAATTTTCCTTGTTGCTGATTGGCTGTAGCTGGAGGAGAGGAGAGCAGGAGGGCCCAGGCGTTTTCAAGGCGTTTTTTTAGCAGTTGTAATTTGAGGAGCCATTCCTTGTTAACCTTATTCCATTCATCCAAAACAACTTAACTCAGGTTGCATGATTATTAACTTACCGTTATCAGTTTTCTGCTTGGGCCTGAATTGTCCAGAGGGTCAAGTGGTTTCTGTAGCAAAAAAAATGAACAAAATAAAAACCCATCCTGAATATAAGCGAATAATAATGATTCTCTAAGCAGATCATAACTATTATCAATTGGGAATATTATACCTTAATAATATTTGATCTGGCAGGCTTTCGCTCTTTTCGATTTTCAGCAATATCTTTAAAAAAACTCTCCAAATACGTTGAGTCAGATATTATCTGTGGCGTTGCATTGATTGCACACCTGTTAGAATAAGTAAGAAGCGGGAAATGAAGGGTAAACATTTCACTGTCCACAGAGATATAACCGCAGAAAATGACTAACTTCAAGGAATCAGTGAAATGAAATAAATGAAGCCACCTCATGTTCTCGGGGTTGAGAATGTGTTTCTTGATCCTGGTTAAGATTCGCATGATGTGACGAAGATCTTGCATCTCAGCCATCCTCTTTGAAAACTTCACCTGCAGGTTTTAATAGGAATATAAAATCTCATCAGTAAATCACAAAAGACTGATTGTGTAACAGAACAAGACTGTAAACCACAATTATTGTTACATCTTTTGGTCGAAAGAACTTGGTTTAGATTTTATGTCGATGCGCCCAAAACATGCAGAATAAATCTCAGATAAACGTATAATGATCACCTGCTCCATCCCACCAAAGGTCTCCTGGAGCTCCCCGGCAGGTGTAAGGTGTCGACCCGCTCTGGCCATGGCGTACATGTGACCAGAGTAAGGTATTCCATTTGCCAAATCCTGCGCTGCCATCACCACTAGCACTCGAAGGCGCTCTACGTTGTCAAAATGAGGGCTGACGGAGAAACAAGGAAAAAGCTTTTGTTACTTTATGCAAAGGCAAAAAAAATCGTACAGCAGTTTGTTCACACCCAGTTGTCATTGGGAAATATCTTAAGTTTAAATTTTCACAACAGCCTAACAAAGATTCTGCATTATTTGACCACTTTGTTCAGAAGTACTGATAGAGCTTATTTAAAGTGGGTAGTTCTAGGAACGACTCAACTTGTAGGTATACATCAATCATTTTTAACAAGGTTGAATTGGAAGCTTGTACAGAATCGTACTGTTTTCACTGTATATTTTACAGATTAGGAAGTTCTGGGAGAAGGCAATAAAGCAGCCCGACAACATTAGAATGCCAACAGTGTACCCTGACAGTAGGTATGCTGTTTTACGGATTAAAGGTTTCATATTCACCGACTGTGTCTTCACTGAGAACAAACAACTTAAGTTCTGTAAAGCTTTTGTCCAGAAAACTGTTTTGTTGTCTGGGTAAAAAAAAAAAAAAAGATATTCCTTACAAACAAATGCTTAAAAGCCCAATCTGTTGCAAGAAAATAACCTATTCAATTAAGTTTCGTCAATTCTGATAAGAAAAATGGGTCAAAAATTGAGGGAGAAAAATACTAGATGATTTGCACGCAGATTCTGGAGGAGACTAGAGGTTTTATTTACTTGTTGAATATGTCGCTCCACAACTTAAACATGTGAGGAAGGTTTTGTTCCAGGCAGGAGGAGAAGAGGAGGACTCCCTGTAAAGGAAAAAAAGAAAAAAAAGAAAAAAAGAAGTAATTTGTTGTCCATTTTTGTGTTGTAGCACTTTAAAGACCTTTCTTTAGATGTCTGAGCAGAAACATGAATAAGACGGAAGAATATTTTTTTGTTGCTGAGACCTACCTGCTCAAATGTGTCCATCTGAGTGCAGTCAGGGATGACCTGAGTTGAAACAGACATTCCCCCTGTCCTCATCTCAATCTGCTGAGCCTGCTGCCTGTAATCCAGACCTCCACAGCCCATTCTAATAAAAAAACAAAAAAACAAAACATTGAAACTTTCAGTTAGGGTTGTTTTGTAAAATCTACATCAGGTCTTGCTCATTCAATTTCCCAGGAAATTAAAACTACAAAACACAGTAAACATCACTCATAACTAGCCTAAATTAACTGCTATAATATTTAGTAAAGATTCACAACAATAAAAACAAAGCATTTTTTGTGTGGATGTTCCTTTACACACAAAGCTAAAGCTATGTCATCTATCTTGTTGAGTAAGGTAAAAACTCGTCAGAATGACATGTTGTTAAGACTTGTTAAACTGTACGGATATCAACCAAGCTACCGAAACAACCTCAATGCATTTGCTACAAGGATGTTCTATTTCTGATAATACACATTAAAGTACTACAAATTGTCAAAGCTTTACACCTTCATTTACAGACAATCGACATACAGAAAGGTGATGGTATTATTTAAGCAACTGAATTTCATTGCACTTTATTATATTTAGGACCAAATGGAACTATATGCAAAGAAATATTTAATCTGGACCGAACTGTATCCCCCCCCCCTGAAAATAAATACTTATTTTTTTTTTATCACGTATAGAACATTGAGATTACATTGTGGATGGGAGGTATTGACTCAGAGTGAATTGGACAGCAATCTCATTTAGTATTATGCACGAGGCCCAATTTGTTTAGAAATATCAAATTAACACAACCATTTATTTACACTTTGAGGAATAAAGGTCCCTATTCCAATCATTGAAGATGTATATCAAATAAAAAGTGTTCTAAATTAACCTCTATGCATGTTTTCTAAGAAAAACTCTCTAAAGGGAAACGATCTATATTAACGAATAGAATATGGTGGATAGGTTTTCACACAGCTGCAAATTTTAAACCCTTGACTTGAGTTGTGCTGCAAATCGTAAGGCTTGGACTGCGTTGTTAATATCTCGTCACTTTCTGAGACCTTTCGATGTGGAGACTATACCACCAAGATCTCCACCTCACTGTACTAGATCGAGTTTATTGTGGTTTCAGTTTGGCATTTTATCCATTGCTACACACGACTTGCATTACTTTGTGTGTCTTTTTTATGTTTGCACCACATTGAAAAGCAGTTATTCCACAAATAAAAGCATTATTTCAATTCAATATTTCCTGAAAAGGAGAAGAAACTTATAAATGAATATTTCATATTAAGTATCTTTCATCTCTACCCAAACCATTTATCACTAACCTCAAACCTGGCCTCCGCCCTTGTGGAGTGTAACTCACTTTGTGATAATGTCGCAGAAGAGCGGAACATAAACCCTCAGGTCCTCCGGCAGGGTGTTAAGACTGCACATGGCTCTGAAGTAAACCAAACCATTTGTAGGCTGCTCGCAGTACTGAACCGGGACGTATCCTTCGGTCATAATGAAACACGCATCATCAGACACAAATAGAAACTTTTTCTTTTTAATAATTCAGAGAAAAATGAACTACCATACCTGCAGTGCTCATCTGAACAGCTGTGATGGGTATCGTCGGCTGGATGTCGGATACTTGGAGTGCAGGGAGACAGGAGGCATCCTGGGTTTTACTCTGAGATTCCAGTAACTCCAGACCTTTTCAAAAAGAAAAGGAGACCTCTCAGTGCCTGGGTCAAAAACACATTATTTGACCTTGTAGTTTTGTCTAATACCTGAAGATGACAATTGTACCTACCTTTTCATATAGAAAATATAAAACAGGAATAAAAACTGAACACATTGTCTGTACAACTAGAAATCTATAACCAGGTTCTAGAAGGAACATACTTTTGCATGTTTTGAAGTGAGTGCTGTTACCTTTCTCATAGATCTCCTTTTTATCGATGTCGGTCAGAGCCGAAATCTTTTTTTTAAGCTTCTCCTCCTCAGCCCTGGCTTGCTTTTCCAGGTATGCCTCATCAGGACTCATTCTCAGGGTCAATCGATGCGTGTTCTCCTGCACACAAAAAAAAATAATAATAATTGTACGCAATAGTTAGCATTGAATCCAATGTGTTTTATAACCATTAACACTTTTCTTAAATAGCAAGCACTACTAAAAGACTTTTTTTTGTGTGTGGCTAAAACTTACCTTAAAGTAGTATCTGACTTTGTCCTGAAGGAAGTGAGGATTATCCTTAAGAGTCTCTCTAAACCTTGCAACGCTGTTGCTGATTCTAAGCAGCTCTATAGGGTCTCCATCATGGTTCCAGGATGAAGCAACATACTATAAAAAAAAAAAAATGCACAAAAAAATAGAAAAACATGACACATAAAAACTAAATATCAAACAGTACAGATCTAGTGAGCGTTCATTCTTCTTGCATTACATTTACTCTATAATACCAAAATGTCCTTGAATAATTTTTTTGAAACATAAACCTCTAGTTACAGTTAATCTTGTGATTAGCGGTTTAGGTCTTTGGAAACAACATTTAGTGAACTAAAACAGCAAAAATAAAAAGCTACATGAATATCCTGTTCTTAGGGGACGACAGTTCTGGGAAAAGATAACAACAATAAACTCACAGAGGCCAGAGACAAGCCGAAGTTTGTGGACTGATGTTTCATCTGGATCTCGATCTTATGAAGGAGAGCCTCGATCCTCTCATCCTCAAAGCCATTCCTGTCAAAAAAAACAAATCACGGAGGCATACTCTCAAGTTACCTTCATAATGTCCTTATAACTGAAAATACATTTTTAAACACTTATTTTTTAATATGAGCTTTTTGGTTTTAAATCTATCAGCATAACACGAAATCTGACACACATCTCTTTCCCAAACCCGTCCAGAGGTGACCCCAGATACCATCAACTCTAGCTCTGGTTCTTTGTTTCCAAAAGGATTTTTTCTTTATTTTGTTGTTTAGGACTTCTTTTTCAGCTAATGCAGAATAATGTAATGATCGCCCTTGCTTGCTCCGACCGTTGTTGCAACGAAACAAGCTGCGTTGCGTGTGAGGAATCAAATTTTTCACGCATTTATTTAAGTTTTTTTATCCCCTATTCAACAGCCTGGTCCTTTTTATTAACATGTGAAAACTACAGTAGTTTATTAACTCATTGTAATAATAAAACTGTGAAGGATGTTCTTATTTCTTTCTTTCCCCCCATCATATTATATAAGTAGTCCTAATGTTACAGTAAAAAAAAACTCTTGATACAAGATAAAACTATCCGCTTATCAGTCATTAGCCGATGAATGAGATCAATCAAGTTTCAATTAACTCGATAATCAATAACCTGTATCCCTTCTCGGCAAAATGCCTACAAACTACAGCATCAACTAAAATATGCAAATGATACAACTGTAAAACTCAAAGCCAGCGGACTCACTCTATAATTTCATCAATAGTTTTTGTGATTATTTCTTTGACCCTTTCTGTTTCATCCTCAGCAATCCCTTGCAGGCCAATGCTGAATGATGCTTCTTTGGTGCTCCCATCATATCTGTGGGACACATGAATGGACACCAAACAAAAACTTTTTATTTTACAGATTCTTCATGCCATAATATTTCTATAGCTAACTAGTCATCCAAACAAGGTTTGTGTACGAACCCAACAACAGATGAGAAGTCACTTCCAATCTTGGGTTCGATGAGGGACTTGTAGAAGGGCGAGTTCGGTCCAGAGACCATAAGGGAAGACAGCAGACTAAGAGTCAATCCTTCGAATGAATCTGTGATACTAAGAAGCGAAATGAGAAAAACAAGTTGGACTCAAATCACACAGCTGGGCTTGATTTTCGATGGAAAAACATTAAAGTTTGGTCTTACTCTCCCAGCAAGTAACTCATACAGAGTGTGTTCTGCTTGGTTGGATCGGGAGCCAAAGCATCAGGGCTGCAAGTCACATGGTCTTCTTTCTGAAATAAAAAGATGTTTAAATCCACAGTAACATTGATATATAACTTTAAATTGTTTTTGTTTACCAGATGTAATGAACGCTATTGAAAATAAAAAAGAAGTGCTTACTGGAGTGCTCCAGTGAGGCTGAGGTGGGACCTCTGTGTTTGGATCGATGCGATGAAACTTGGAAAGAGCCTCTTCCTGAATCTGCTTCAGATGATTTTCCAGAGGCATATCCCCATAAGTGAAGAATCTGGATATTTTTGGAGAATGAAGCATATTCTTTAATTCTAGGTTTCTACTCACATATAACAGTGGCAGAAACTCTTGCTGTGCCGTCTTACCTAGCATTACTGGGATGGTAGTGTGTGGCATGAAATTGTTTGAGTTGCTCCCAGGTCAGGTCTGGAATGGCCAGCGGTTCCCCCCCTGACACCACAGAGTAGGTGTGGTCAGGATACAGCTTGTTTTGCAGGTGCTGTGCATATAGACGCTCATTTTCTGACTGTAAAAACACACAAGAAAAGATTAGTAGTTTGACAAGAGTGAAAACAAATAAAAGTTGAATAAAGCGCTCACACGAGTTCTGATCTAAAGGCTCCACTTATTGTGTTTAAGAATTGCGCGATGAATAACTACAAAGAACCTGCTAAATTACTGTTATACACAAATCAAGATAAAGAACATCTGAATATTGCATTTTACAAATTCTCAGCTCACAGTTTGAGATTACATCTCTAATATAATACCCCCTCAGTTATTTCGTTTTACAACTTATAGTACAAATGGACACCGTATTATTTATATATTATTTCACAATATTTATACAAGAGTTCAATTAATTTATTTATATAGTTTATTATAAAAAATACCCCAAAAAATTATAAGAACAGCTACACTTTTTGTTTAGCACATTCAGTAAAACATCTGTGGTTTGTAAACAGGGTACCCAGTAATCTTCTACAAATCTCAAAACATTTTTAAACGAGATCAAGGAAAAAGACAAAGATAACATGACACAGTGCTTTTTTTTCTTCACAAATTATAACTGTCAAGTATATGATGGGCCAAAAGCATTTGACCAGTCATTTAAAAAAATAAAAATACAACAGTAATTGTATGCATACTCAAAGGCAAGTGATGGTGCTCAGTGTACGGACTCACAAAGGCTCCTTTCATCTCATTGAACACCACTCCCTTAAACACCAATGGGGAGCTGGGATTTGTAGGATCTTCGTTCTCCAGCCTCCAGCCTTCCTGCCTGCAAAGTTTAACCATAAATACTCCAGTTAGGTTATTTAAAAGAAAAAAAAAAAAAATACTTTTAAAGAAACTATGCAAGGCAGGTTTTTTTTTTAATAGCACATTTCATCAAGTAAATTCAAGGTGTTTTAAATGATGAATACATAAAACACAAAAGAACAAACAAATCAGAATTACATTAGAGTGGGAATATGGAGGAAAGTTTGGAAATGTTGGAACTCAAACAACATTTTTATGAATACATAACATTTTATGCGATTTACAACTGTTATTAATCAAATGAAGCTCTAACAAAATGCTTTTTAGCTTTAATTTAAAGAAACTTAGTGTTTCAGTAGGTTTGCAGTTTTAATGATGTTTGTTCCAGATTAGTTTAGCATTATAACTGAATGCTGTTAGACACATTTTGTTTTGCAGAGTAGACTACAACCAGATGACCATAGTAAAGGTCTTGAAGGTTGATATGACAATAGATTTGTACCGTATTTAGGTGTTAAGCCACTCAGAGATTAATAAAAGGTATTTTAAAGTGTTTTCTTCATGATATCACGATGTGAACAGCCTGATGAGGACGACTGTTTAAACACCAGCTGTAATCTAACCAGGACATTTATTGGTCGATTCGAGGATCAAACACCTGTCGTGACTTTTGCCCTTAAGCTCCTCGTTAGAGAACAGCAACATGTGCAAAAAGTACTGAAACATTTAACAGTTGGACAGGTGCATTCAAAAGCTTAGAGATGGTCACATTAAGTTCACCTGTTAAGGTTTGAATGCATTTTGGGCTCATCCTGAAATTCAACCCGACCAGCCAAATATCCCTAACTTTTTGTGAGTAGGGTATTACTTGTAAGAAACAGAAAAAATAAAATAAAATCGGTATCATATGCTTAAAAGGAAAAACTGAGAGGTACATTATGAAAAAACAATAAACTAATCAAATGAGATACAATAATGTATTACAAACATCCAACAGACTTATAAACAAAGTAAGATTTGGTTTATTTTTATATTATGTTATAAAAGCATTATTAAAGTTAAAATACTCAACAAATAAATTAGTCAAATAAAAATGACATGTTTGATAAACTGACATGCTTATTGGCCTGGTATTTAATTGTAAAAGCTAGTTTATGTACTGCTGCATAGTTCTTACTGTATAATGAATAAATTCTGGCAGCTTTGCATGCCGAAACGATGTTTTATATATATAAAACAGTAAACAATGCATTTTAAACAACCCAATGTAACCTAAAAGCTCAAAAGTCGAATATAAACAAGAGCTCAATTGAGCTTAATTTACAGTAGTTGCTTTTAGTAAAAGTGAAGAGAGCAGCGATGCAGCAGAGACTCACCAGAAATCTTGTTCTCGTAAACAAGGGAAGAAAACTGCATCCAGATAGACTGAAAGAAGATTCTGGAAATCCTTTTCATTTTGGGTGGAGAATGGATACATTGTGTAGTCACTGGCTGTTCACATAAAAGCAAAGATGTTCTTATATTAGCATTGTAGCTGATGAAAGTATCAAGTAATTTACATACATAAAATATATATTCGTATGGTTAAAATGAAGAAGTTAGGACTAGTCTTAACTTCCTGTCAAAGGAACTGGAGCAGGTTTTTATAACAATGTGACAAAAACACTAATGACAAAAAAATAAAGCGAGTTCAAACCCAATCTCAGCACAGGCTTCTTACTACATGTAAAAAGCTAAATAATAATACCGTACCTGTGAAAGCATTCATAAAAGTGGCCAGGGAGCGGTTGAGCATCTTGAAGAAGGGATCCCTGCAGGGGTACCTTTCAGATCCACAGAGCACTGTGTGCTCCAGGATGTGGGGGACCCCTGTGCTGTCTCTAGGGGTTGTCCTAAATTGGACACTGAACAAGAACAGCAAGTGCAAACAAGAGTAAGACAGAAAGTAGGTCTGTTTTCTACATAAAAAACTGAAGATTCCACACATAATGCAGAAGTCGCCTAACCAGTTTAAAACTAGGCCTCAACGTACCTAAAGAGGTTGTTTGAGTCATCCCGGGCTGCATGCAGATATTGAGCTCCTGTTTTATCGTGGGTTAACTTCACAGCTGTGAGACAAAGGTCAGGGATGGCTGCAACCTGAGGACGGTGAAGATAAACAACACAAAGTTTGTATTCGAGGCTACAAACCTAAAAAAGGTAGAAATATATTCATGTCCATGTGGCACACGTTGAAAACGGTTTCATCACTGTGATCTGCAGAGTGCATACAGAGCATTAAAAGTTTAAAAAGTTTACCATTGGAGGAAAATGAAATCTCAGAACATGTTGCAATATCATTTACAGCATCAAGTGCACTGAACCAAGAAAAAGGCAGCTCTTACCTCGTTGACCGTGAAGCCATGAATTTTCTGTCCCAGCTGGTACGTAAGAGCTTTTTCTCTTGCTGACGCGCTCCTCAACCTCCACGGCTGCTGCTGCCATCCGTTAAACCTTGAAAAATCAAGGACATACATACTCAGTGAGGTTCCCTTGAGAACTTGCCCTGTCATTGCGCACGCCCCATTTGCTTTTAAGCTTCAGAAATTGTTATTTAAAGAACATATATTTACCTTAAAGAACTGGGAAGTTCCTTTTTTTCTATATGAACTAATAGCATTATACTTTCTTAGTCCAAAAATAACTGAACAGCTACAAACAACAAGGCACAGGATTTGTTGATCGCCCCCTTTTCAAGATTGATTCCAAATCCTGAGCCCTTTATGACTTCCTCTCATTTATCTGATCCTGCTGGTCTTCTGTCAAAAACACAGTTTTGACTGTTTGAATATGTTGCTGCAAATTTTAGGGTTTATAAACTTTGGTTTTCATTTAATGACTGTGTTTTAATCTAAAAAACAAACAAACATGTATATCATTTTTTTCAGGGGTACGTTTATTAAATAAACACTGTTGGTCAGAGTTCAAGGACGTTGTACAAATAACTGTTTAAATCATTTCATAACTGAAACAAATATACTGACTTAGGCATTTTCCTACATAACCTGCCAGTTAACACAAAATGAACTTTAATTGTTTAAACGGGAAAATAAACATTCTTAAAATGATGTATGATGTGTCTTCGCTGAAATTTTAATGCCATCGAGAAGGAACGACACACATTACAATCACAAACCAAACAAAGTCCAAACTCACCGAACATGAAGTCTCTGGAGCACCGTCTTCGTTAGCCGAAACATCATTTTAATATCAGTTGCTAGCACCCAGCTATAACTTACACAGTTCTACCATATTATAAGCTGAATTCCTTTTTATTTAGCCCAGTACCCCCGGGTCTGTGTCCTCTCACGCCGTGCGTTATGACATGTTGGCTACATCACCCAGTGAAAGATGGCCGCCACACCGGCGCAAATCGCAGATGTCTAACCTAGTATTGCTCTTGCTTTAACCAATCCAACCGTAATGTAGCTCTACTATTAGATGTTCAGCGACAGAGGGCATTTCCCTCTTAAACGTCGATATTTGTGATTGGTTGGACGGCAAAGAAGAAAGGATATGATTGGTTAAATGACGTCACATCTCTTAGGTTACGAAACCGTTACTTAAAGGGCACCAGCATAAAAGTCAATATTTGGAAAATGTAATCTTTTACGCTATTAGTATCCTAAAAATTAAACAAAAGTTTAACGACAAATGGGTATAGTCTCCTTTTTCCCCCCTCGTTCACAATTATCAGATTGGGAAATAAAATGCGATTACAATTTATGTCCGCCAGATGGCGACAGTTGAACATTTATTGGCGGCCCCACATTTTAGGAATTTATGGGGATTTTTATTTTTTATTATTATTATGTTTTTATTCTGGCAGTTTTATTTAACTATCAAACATAGATATCTGCTTTTAAATGCCATAATCTAACAATTGCTACCTAAAGATCTAAATATAAGGCAAGATCTACAATTATGCTTTAAATTAACATTTTCGTACAGGACAATTACCTTGAAATAATGAAAGAAAAATGCTATTCCCTGGCATACAATCATTTGTGATTTTATGTTCAATATGCATTTATTTTCAATACTTGTAATCTCTTGGCCCTTGCAAGTTTGCGCCACTTCTGAATAAATAACAGACCCCAGTAGATCATCCCTGCCCACAACCGTCAGCATCTATAACATATTTTTTTTTAAATACCTGCTTAACAAAAGCTACAGCCATAATATTTTTCCCTCTGCATCTTAGGATTCAGGTCTATGAGTGGGGGTTCCATGTGTGAGTGTGAGGTCTTACTTCTTAGAAAATGTTTGGAGGAGTCTGGCTGGGACAGTTCTGCCAGCAAACCAGGCATCAGTCAGCCAACAACATCCAAATTGCCTGAGAAAAAAGTAGTTTATGAAGAAGACTCGTCTAGCTCTGCATTGGCAAAGTAGCCTATTATATGAATGAATTTTTTTTGTATAATTATGTGGCGTCAGTTCACAACACATTGTCTTGTCACTTTCAAAAAAAAAGAAAAATTATACAAGCCTACTTACATTCCAATGGATCATAGTAATTAACAAAGTACATCGAGTTAAATTTATTACCCAAATATATTTGTAAAAATGTCTATCTATTAAAATCAAGGATATTGCATTGAAATTTGGCAATGACTCTTACCTAGTAGGCATGTAGTGACAGTAGAGAGGAAAAACTCCCCTTTAACAGAAAGAAACTTGCAGCAGAACCTCAGTGCAACCGGCCATCTGCAGTGACTGACTTGAGGTTTGAGTCAACAGAGCAAGCACACAAAAAAAGTTAAATAACTGATCTGGGACTACTTCCTAAATTAAAGAAAACGTAAAAAAAATAATAATTAATGGTAATACTTGGGAGATTGTTGCGTTATTGGTATCTCAATATCTCAATGTGCTACAGCTAAAAAAGGATCATTGTGTCACGTTGTGGTTGTAACTTCTACTGATAGAATAAAACTGAAACTGATAACATTAGGTTAACAGTTGACATAGCATCAAGTTATACAAACTGGAGAGTATAATCTAGAAGAGTGAGAAAATTAGAGAGTTATTCCTGAAAATATACCTCATAGACTAAAACTGGGAACTCTGATTAAAATTTTACTGCTGTAAACTATCGTAAACCTGCTGTCTGAGAGTAAAGTGCCCTATTAGGAACATATGGAACAATCAGCTGTCTGATTTATGATGGAACATGATTATTAAGGGCTTTTATGTAAGAAGAAGAATGTTAAATGCTTTTCCGTATTTAACAGGGAGCCAATGAAGGAAGGCTAAAGTAGGAGAATTATGATCTGTCTATTTAGTTTTCATCAAGACTCCTGCTGCAGTCTTTTTGAACAGCTGAAGCATTCTAGGTGCATTTCGTGGATTCTCTGATAATAGTTACAGCAGTCCATCCTCAAAGTTCAAAATTCATGCTCCAGTTTTTCCAGCATCACTCATGGAAAGGATGTTTCTAATTATAGAGATATAAACCCTGCCTGAAGTGAAAGAAGAAAATATATACATAGAAACCGTTTTTAATATAGGATTTAAATAAAATATCAAGAATCAAGAATCAGTTTATTTAGATAGCGCCAATTTACAACAGGTGTCGTCTCAAGGCACTTCATAGAAAATCAATTAAAATCAAAGATACATCATAACAAATCAATTTGAAAAAGTTTCCAATCTAAGGAACCCCAGCAGATTGCATCGAGTCATTGACTTGCAGCTTTCACTCCTCTGAAATCAGCAGACCAAAACAATGGCTTGTGTTGTCGTTGACAACTCCCCTTTAACAGTAAGAAACCTCCAGCAGAACCAGGCTCAGTACAAGCAGTCATCTGCCACGACCGACTGGGGGTTTGAAAAGACAGAAAGCTAAATTAGAAGCACAGGATACTGAAATAATAGAGATTATAGCAGCATTTGTAGAACGTCACTGGAAGCATCTCAGCCCATGTTCTCATCCAAGAAGCTGTCTCAGCTAACAGAACGCCAGCCCAGGTGTGGTTACTATGGGGAGAAGAACACTAAGAGAAAACAAAAGGTTAACAAGGTTGAAATAACTGTAACTAAAGCAGATTGGACAAAGGAAGAAAGTAGCAGAGAAAGAAGTGGTCAGATTGTCCTCCAGCAGTCTAAGCCTATTGCAGCATAACTATAGAAAAACTTAAATAACTTAACCCTATAGAGTGAGACATGAAGAAGGTAGAGCAAAGGAGAACCATCTGTCAAGACTGAGGTCCTCCCCCGGGTCAAAAATAACAGTGAGGAACCTTACTTCATTACCAGAGGCCAATTTACTGCCATCCAGATGAAATGATTGACTGAATATTTTCATTACAGGTGCTGGTCCAAAGCAGAACATTTAAGAACCATCCATGTTTGCATGTTGTCTACCTAATTGATAGAAGTTATCAGGATTGACAGACAGATAACCCTAAGAGTGATTAGCATAACACTGCAAATATAAACCCTTCTCCCTGATTTCTTTTTTTTTTTTTTTTTACCAATTGGAAGCATACCTATAGTAAGGAGATTTTTTCCAAGCAAGGAAACCTGTGGTACTCCACAAGTAACCCCTTTTTGTGAAGAATATTAATGAATTTGGGCTTAGTGGGTAGAGTGGTTGTCCTGCAGCTTTGATACCAGCTTTCTCCTGTTGAGGATTCCTTGGGCAAGGCACTTAACCGCAAGTTTCTTATGTATTGGTATACCAATGTCTGAATGTGAATAGATGAATTTCTAATGTAAAGTGCTTTCATTGGTCAGTGTGACTGAGAAAGTGTTGTTATATAGCAGTCAAATTCCCATTTAATAATTTAGGTTAACAAACTGGAATCCATTAGGCAAATGAGATTTGACCCAGCCTGTTCTCTTGACCCCATGTCTTTCTAATAAAATATTGTGAATGACTGGAAAGCAGCACGCATGTCTAACAAGACAAGAACCAGGATACCTGTATTTGGCCATGAGGATGGCCTCCTTCTTCATGGACTTTCACCAATAATGTTTCAGTGCCGTAATGAGTTTTAAAAGATTAACTGAAGCTTTTCAAACAGCAAATAACAGTTTCATTGGTGAGACACTTAGGATTTTAGATAAAGAAATGCAGAGATAGGTCCTTAATTTATTGATTCATAAGCTGTAGTATTTTGCATTACCATGCATACTATGATTAATGCTACAAATATAGTTAGTAATATTTAGCTGTAACGGTGACAAACCAATGCACCTGGTAGAAAACACACAAAAATGAAATGTTGTAGAGAAAATTTATCAGGACAATGTTGCACAGTATTAAAATTGTTGGAAAGTAACATACCCCAGATGCTTTCCACGCAATATTCTCACAGTGGGGGGGTATAAAAAAAAAATTCCAGCATGTGTCGGCACTTTCAGATGGAAAGAGCAAAGAAAGCAGTTTTACTGGATTTCATAAGGGATGTCATAAAAAGGATGTAAACCATAGAACCACCAGAAGATCCTGGGGGACTAGAATAGAAACAGTATTCATTTTCCACATGCGCTCTTTCTGCAAAAAAAATCCTCCTGATTGTAGGAGGCACAAGTGCGACAGCGACTGCAGTGACTGGCTTTTCGCTTTTCTCTCTGAATACCTTTTGAGGCACCCACGGTCATCCCTTGTGTTTTCACTGACAGCATGTGGGAGACTATCCAGCAGCATGAATAGGAGGCCTTGGCGAGGAGGCAAGAGGCTTTTTGACAGAGCAGCAGACTCCTCTGACTTCAACTTCACAGAGTTATTGGATGTTTATTATCAGAACAAAGAGGGGATATGACACAAAAGAGTGTAAAAAATTTACAAAAAAGTAATGAAAACATTTTGAGACTTGGAATTGCATAATGAAAAACAAACAACTTTTATACGTTTTCGACACTAGGAAAAGGAAAATCATTTTTAGCAGGTTTTGAATAAGAAGGATAAAACTGTGGAGGTGGAAAATTAACTAACAATTCTGCAAAGTCATTTTTCATTTCATGGTGACTTTAAGTTACTATGCAGAAGGATTATGTGGGCCTCTTTAACACTGACCAACTATTACACACCTGCTGACTTTGAAGCCACTGTTTAAATAAAGCATTAAATAGATGCTGGTAAAGCTATAAATTCGATTTCTGGAAAGCTGAAGGAAACAGAATAAAGACTGCAAACAAGGGAAACACCAAAAGCAGCCTTCAAACCAAATACAAGCAGCTACACACAGATAACGCAACAATCAAATGCTTTAGACTGTGTGTAAGATGTTGGCAGGGATGTGAGTGAATGGTGGTTTTGCTGTTGCTCATTTGCTCCTTCCCTCTCTGTCATCCTCAGGATTTTATAAACGTCTGGACAGTCCAGACGCGGGTTCATCCAGGCTCAAGCGATCCATCAGTGTCAAATAGAAAACAAAACCCCTGGCTCTTCCGCCTCCTTTCATCTTTTACTGCTTTGCCATCCATCAGCAGTTTTCCACGAGTCTGTGTTTCTTTCCCCAGCAACAACTGCCTCCATGTTTACAATCAGCCAGGATTTATAGACAAAGATGACAACACAGGTTACACCACTTTGTTCAAAGGCTGCAAATTAAATATATAAAACCAACAAAACAATTTGTTTTAAAAAGCATTCATGCCCTCTATATTTTTTACTATTTTTTTCCCAGACTTTATATTCTTAAATTATAAACTTTGATAACTTCTGATTGTCAGAAGTATTAAATCTAATAAATGGACCCTGTGGGTTAAGGTACACAGCTGCCTGTGAATAGCGAAAATCCAGAAATACTTACAAACCACTGTGAAATTTAATATAACTGGATATTTTAATAGTTCAAACTGCTTGAATATGTAATAATACACATAGTGTATTAACATTACAGCAAATAGAATGGAATGACAAGTAGATGTGCTTTATTTTCTGTAGCTTAATTGTCTTTAGGATATTTTAGATATATTCAACACAAAAATCAAAAAATAATACACAATCCAGGAAAATGTTTCATGCTCTGGAAACCTTTCTTCTGTCTCAGCTTTCTTTAAAGCCCCCTCAATAACAAACGTCTGTGGTGCTATGGATATTTCTAGACTGAAAAATGTAATTCAAAGGTTGTGGGAGGAACCAGAGCTGTAGAATTATGCATGCTTTAATTCAAAGAGGACCTTTATCTGTTGGATACACACTGCTGGAGTATCCAATGAAAAACACACTTACCTTATTTTAAAGTTCAGTTCTTGGTTTTCATAAGTAAGGGAAATGTTTCACAAAATACAAAGAATATGGTGTTATTATTCAATACTCCAGACATAAAATTGTATGGTTTTGCAAAACTTTCTAGCATGAACTCTTCTTGTAACAGTATTTTTGTGGATCGTTTAGGATTTACATGTGCAATTCAGCTCCTGCAAACACTTCCCAGACAGTGTGGAATAAGCTTTGAGTTAGTCCTAAATTCAACAAAGTTTGGATATTTGTAGATTTATTTTTGACTTCTTAACAAGCCTGAACAGATCACATTTTTAATGCTTTCCCAGGGTGTATGTAGTTTACAAAATTGTTATAGGATGGAATAATGTATTTTAACTTTAAATATCTAAAGAAATGAAATAACTTTTGCACATGTTTTATGTTTAGAAAGTCCCACTCTGTGTCTAGACACATTTCACAATGGAAAATGTCAAAATCTGTTATTTCCCGTCATTGGTGATTATTAGCAGCATTCAGTCTTGCTTGCGCTTTGTTGGCAGTTCCTTCCACTTAATATCTAACAAATGTCAGAATTCCTCACAACCTTCCCCACAAGTGTGTATACTAGGTGAAGTTGAAACAGAAAATAAATCAAATCAAAATCAAAATCAAAACAGCATTTCTGCAAAAGACGTTTAATTTCTAGACCTCTCAGATCTGAAGGAGTATTAGAGGGGGAAACACTGTTTAATCTAGCCGAGATGTGCATTTGAAACTGAGTGAAGCCTCGTAAAAGTACTGTTGGTTTCCACAAGTCCACAAACAAGAACAAGGAGCATCTACATTGGGGACACTGGAAAAAAATACACTGTAAATACTACGTAGTAACCATAATAGACACATATTAATGTAGGGATCCTGCATCCTGAGTCAACTGTATTTACATAACTTTTTACATTTTAATTACAGGTGTAAATCGACAAAAACTCTGTGACAACTTTATCACACAACCTAAAACTGCCAGGCCATGAACCACTTGTGGTCTGCGGGTTGTTGGGTATTGCCCTCTGTCCATGTGTTTCTGTTGGCGTGGTTGACAAGTAAGATACTACACAGAAAACAGGGAGGAGAGGATGAGAAGCATGTGAGCTGACATAAAGACATGGAGGAGGTGTGGGCTGTCCTTCAACACCCCTGCAGTACAAAATGAAAGGCTGGGAAGAAGCCATGGAACAAAATGCAGAACATGTGCTAAGGCCTTGGAATATGTTGTAATCTCTGAAAAGTGAGCTAGAGACTGTTGCTGGGGAACAAGATGTCTATACGTTTCTGTATATATTCCGACAAACTAATCTCATGTAAGTAGAGAACAAGGGTTGTGTGGATAACTGCGTAAAACAAAGAACAGTGGTTAGAAATTGTTGAATAAATATGTTCATGTGGTGTGTAGATAGCGGTGGGGAGACTCTGTGTATGCCGCCAAGATAATCATGTACTAGAACACAAGATAATCATGTGATAGAACACAAGATAATCATGTGATAGAACAACAAGGGCGTAACCTGTTTTCCCTCGGGTGTGGTCAAATGTGTTAAAATAAGAAACGTGTACCAAT
>JAVLVB010000439.1:759369-773275 GCA_032876305.1 Orestias chungarensis | reverse complement strand
AATACGAAGGGGTGGAACCCTGATTCTAAATAAAATACTGTTTGCTGAGTCAGAAAATCAGATCTGTGGGGCGCACGGTGCGAACAGTATCTCCCTCTTGCAACAGGTAAAACATATGTCAGCGTTGGGTGTCTTTATTAATTCTCTAAATACTTGCAGATCTGAACTCGGTGAGAAGTCTGGGAAACTTTCTCAACAAAATGTAAATTTTTAGGACATTGATTTAACATGGCACACATCTTCAGCATGGGAAATACGTTCAATCCATCATCCATACACTGTCTACACACATACACTGTCTCGTACATGCTGGTTAGCAGGGAGGCATTGTGAATGGTGTACGCAGAGAGAACCCATCATGCACAGGGATAACATGTAAACTCCATTAACAAATATCCCAGGCCAGGATCCCAACCAGAGACCTATTTGCTGCAAGCAACAGTCTGATCATCTATGCCACCACGCAGCCCATAACAGTTTAAATGAACAATTTATCCCTGAAAGTGTAATTTGTTTATGTGTAGGTCATATTTAACTTTGAATTTGGTTTGGCGTAGTAATGTTTTACTGCCAAGTGAATAATTTCTTATACTTTTGAATCCATTAAAGCAAAATCATATAAAATTCAACAGCAAAAGAAAAGAAAAGAAAAAAAAATAGCTTTATTATCATAAGCCACGTTTGATGTATTTTTCTGATACTCTTTTTATTTTCTTATAGTTGTTATATTTTTCATATTTTTATTACCATTCTAAGACTTTTAACAATAATGTTTTATTCAGTGGAATGGTGATGAAAAACATAACCAGAAGGATGGTTAGTTTCAAATTAGAGATTTTATATAATTGTCAGGTTGAGCCCTTTCAGTGCCATTTTCAGTTTGTCCACAGGGGATCGCCAGAGCCTCCTCTGCTGGAGCACCTTCATCACCTCTCACCTACCAGGTGCAGACCATTGACGCGAACGAGCTGAAGCTGTATAAAGGCAGCGGTGGACAAACTACTCATCGCCTGATGGTTCGAAAGACCCAAATAATGAAGCAACTAGTGTAGCATTAGTGATTCCTGAATTAAAGATTAATATTTCCAAAAGAACATCTAATTATCTGAGTATATATGCAGTAGAATTATATGCTATATTATTAGCTTTAGAATGGGCAGAGGATACTAATTTAAATAAAATAATAGTTTGTAGTGATTCATTGTCGGCATTGTTGAGTATTGAAAAGGGACACACAAAAAATCATCGACATATATTATATGAGGTTATGGCTGTTCATCATAGAATATGTGAACAAAACAAAAATGTAATATTATTTTGGACTCCTGCACATGTAGGTATTTTGGGTAATGAAAGAGCAGATAGGTTGGCTAAGGAGGCTACTAAAAATGAACGTATTGATATGCCAGTAAAGTTATCCAAATCTGAAGGTAAAAGCATAGTTTGGAAAGAAAGTAAGAAGATATGGAAAATTAGGTGGGATAATGAAATAAATGGAAGGCATTTATGTAGGTTTCAGAATACAGTTGATGTAGTAAGGATTAGAGGAATAAGCAGGAGGGAGGAGATAATAATACATATAATAAGAACCGGTCACAGTTTCTTAAATGGAACCCTTTTTAAGATGGGGAAACATCTTACTGGTTTATGTAGTTGGTGTAATACTGTGGAAACAATGGAACCTGTGTTTATTAGTTGTAAAAAATATGTAAATCAAAGAAGATTATTAAAAACCAAATTAGGTTTAATACGGAGTTGAAATTTGAGTATGTGGTGGATCAGTTAAAGAGTATTGAGGGGAAAAAGAAGATTTTTCGTTTAAAAAAAAAATGGGATCATTATCAGAATTCAATTTGTAGATATAATTCAATGGATGGCAGTAATGCAACAGAAATGGATGCAAGCTGGCATTAAAATCTAAAGAAGAAGAAGAAGAAGAAGTACTCATCGCCTGAGTATTAGCCGCTTCTGGTAAACCTTTGTCCTCAGTGCCAAACCTCTCAAGAATCCCACGGTCGTCACAGTCATCTGATTCATCGCTCCTCTGACTCAGCTCGGTCTGCTCGCTCCAGCACTCACCATCAGTTGCGCTCACCCCCTGGACAACCTTTCCACCCGGACACAAGCTGAAAGGACTCACCACTCACTCCTCCCTGCCATCAACAACCTCCATCAAAAGTAAGATCACTCCATTATTCATCACGCTCCGTCTGCATCACCTCACCCCACTCTGCTTACCTCTCAGTTGTCCCCGGTCTCCCACGTCGTCCTTGCCATCTTCTGAGTTCCCCGTTGAACTGTTGCCGTTCCCGCTGTCCCGGGATTCCCTCCGTGCCTACTGTCTCTGGATTCCCTCTGTGCCTGCTGTCTCTGGATTCCCACGCCGTGCCCGCTGCCTCTGGTTTCCCACTCCGTGTTCACGGCTCCCATCTCCAAACCATTACAAACCTTCTCAATAAACTAAAATTTATTTGCACTCCTGAGAGTCCTCTATTTCATGGGGGTCAGAAGCTTGAATAACATGACAATAATAAACCTGTGTTGGTATCGAAATCCCACTGCTTCAAGGTTTACACCCTGACTAGTTGAGCATTGCAAAATAAAGGTAAAGGCTCATAAGAATTGACAGATTTTGACAAACCAATTGTGATAAACTGTAAGTAAGATACTTACCCAGGTTTCATGCAAGGTAGAAAAAGAAGAAAAGTGAGAGCTGCTTCAATGGAGGGCCTTACCTTCACAAAGAATGGATCTCAATAACATTATATCCTTCTACGCGTAAAAAAAATATTCATTGTTTGAGTGACCATGCCATGTTTTGGATTCCTTTGCCTTACCTTGCCCATAATGAATATCTCACTGGCTTCTGACATGTGGACAACAAATTTAAAATGACAACAGATCCATGTCTAGCCAACTTATCTTCTTGGCAAATTATTCCTCAATGTTTGACCTTGTTTCTCTTCCAAAACCAGTGAGTCCTTTTCAGCCCACAGATCCTAAAGTCCGATACTGTGGTGTCTGACCCTTGCATGCCACGTGATCCTTTTCCAAGTAGTCATTAGTACTGCCTGCTCCAGCTCGACTACGTCTCACAGTAACATCATCATTCTCCTGCCTGCCAGTGTTGTTTTCCACCACTGTAACGTCATCAAGCTGTAGTCTGTAATTGGTTCTGAAATGAAACAATTGAATTATCAAAACGTATTCAAAGTAATTCTGCTGCGATGGCTAAAGTTTCAGATCCCCCATCTGATAATCGTTACACCAACAAACTCTGAATATAGGATCTCAGATTACAAAAGGGGATAGTTTCCTATTTTTCCTTTTTATTTTGTTTGTTCTTAAAAAAAAGAACCAACTTTAAACCATATATGTAAATACTATAACAACAACTTTCATTAAGAAACAGTATTTCCATTTCTAGTATTGAATGTTTAAAAAACAATCCACACAGTTTGACAGGAAAAGTAACACGTTTTAAACAGTAAAACAAGCAGTAAATGGTATTTTAAAAGTCAGTGTTTTTTTTGATTAAAAAAAAAAGGTTTCAAAGACTCTCTGTGTTACTTAGAACAAACACTTATTCCATTTGTTCACCATGATGGTATGTGTTTAAGGTCAAGTACAAGAACGGCACACAAAATGAGTGCAAAAGAAAAAAAAGTTTACAGAAAAACGTTACAAGACTGTCAAAATGTCTGAAAAATGTGGTTCACAACATCATTAAGAAAGTTTGACTTAATAAAACAAGTTATATGATTTTTTTTGTTTGTTTGTTTCTTTTTAATCTTTATTTTCTTTGTTATACTTAGACACTGTTTATGCCTGAGTTTCAGGATTAATGTTATATTGTGTTTTTTACAACTGATTTACTTTAGGTTGGCTTTGTTTAAAGGACTTGTTCAAATTAAAACAAATAACTTCATTTATGCCAATATTTTTTTTAGCATTTTTAAGAGGGAGAACTAATCAACCATTGGTGTCTAAATAGCACTGGCTGGTGAAACACATTTGGGTATCATATTAGTTTTCAAAATGTAAGAAATTCAATGGCCTTTTATCATTGAGGCTTATATATGCCAATAAGTTGGGTTATGTAATACTTTATAAATATGTTTTAAAATATTTAACAATGAAAAGTTTCAAAATTGCATATTTCTCTTTTTAAATTTAGTAGCCTGATCTTATAACTTGACTTAGGTGTTTTAAAAAATATTTTCGATATTTACTTAAAGCAAAGCAGAAAAAAAATCCTCCAGATGATTTCAATACCTATAAAAAGGGAGTTTAAAGTTTATACTCTTGCTGGTACATTTTTTAATACATTCGTACACAAAAAACTAAAAAACCCCAAACATTTAGCTCACTTTGAGTTGAATTAAGACTACTGTATGTATGGTTTAGATGATCTGCACAATTTCAGACATTGACTCTTTTTTTCCCTATGTAATGAAAAAAAAATGGCTCAGCAGTAAAACATTCCTGGTTTTGGTAAGAAAAAGTATGTCAGTAAAATGTAAAGTTTAATTTAAATATAAATCTGTGTGTCTGTAAAAACATTATGCATATAACCAACAAACCACTGTGGCCTTCCTGTGACACTCGTGTCAGTGTTCAAAACACTCAAGGCAACTCTGCCTTTCAGAACGGGGAGCTCAGAAGAATCTCCTGAAGATTGTCTAAGTCCTGAAAGATTTGTAGTCTTTAACCAATGTGAGGGTATTTTTGTTAGCATTTTATCCTTAAATCAGTTTAAGCTTGGCCTCACAATTACAGTTTTATACACTGGCTCTATATTAACAGATTTGGCCATCATTTGCATATCTATATGAATCTACATATGTAAATACATATAAATACATACAAGAAAAAGTTCCTTTTTATGCCCTCTGAGCTCGGTACGTGAGAGGTTTTTCCTCTGTTTGAAAAGCCTTCCCACTAGCCCTGACTGTGACCTCTAGGAGAGGATGGATAATAACTTCACAGCAATGAATGTTCAAAGTTAGTTTGCCCTCCACCCACAGCTATATCTCCAATTTCTGGATTCCCTTTCAAGCTTGCACACTTCCATTCCCACAGAATATCTTTTTTAAATTTTTTTTTTATGAAATCCGTCTCTCAGAGGGTAAATCTCGGTGTGAGAGCATCCAGCACTTCTTTTTCCATAGCTTTTTATGTCTAATTCCTTCCCTACCTTGACATGAGCAAGCACACCTTACTTGTCTGCATGTGCTTGTATGGTTCCAAACAACACCAAACAACAGTTAGTCTGGGAAATCACCCAAAAATGTTTTTGCTGAACATATAATAAACACCAGATACATCATTATATTTTTTTCATGTAACAAATATTTACGATTATTGTGTTGTCATTGCACAGTTATATGATAAAACATGATTGCACTGGTGAAAAACAAAGTCTTAAAAGAGGTATGAAAACAAATAAGGAACAAATTATTAGCATAATTCATTTTTTGAACCACTATTGTGTGTTTAACAGCCTACCACTAGGAGATTTTACTGTCCCTTCAGTCAATTTTGTATTTGTGAGCTTGCAACAGCTATTGCTCAGAAAATAAATTAAATATTTAATATCAGACAACTGAAATAAAATTGGGCCGACAATTGCAAATTTAAAGAGAAACAACAGCAAACACAGAAAATATAACACTTGCGCATATTTATCTGCACAGCACAAACATTTAGTACAAGGAACAACCACAGAAAAAACAAGAAAGGCAGCGAATGTGCAAGAACTTCAAAGACCTGAAAGACCTTCAGAATGTCTGAAAGCATTGTTGATCAAAACCACTTTGAGAGATTAGCTGTTTGGTTGTTTGAAAGCGAATACTGAAGAAATTATGGATCATTTGAAACTTTTGCTTGCATGTACATTTTCCTCTTGTTGGAATCGGTTGGGAGTAGCTGTGCTGATAAAGTGATTGTCTATAAATTAAACTGTTTAAAACAACTGGTACCTGAACAGCAGAGTGCCTCCACCTGCTGCAGCTTTGCTGTAACCTTGCTGAATATTTCATATCCACCAATATGTTTCCTTGTCACACTTTTGAAGTAGTGCCATCGGATTTCACAAGGGTGATATTTTATTATTTTTGGTTGGGTGTGTGTGTGTGTGTGGGTAGTATGTTATTTTTTTCCCCCTTTTAATGTTTTGTTTCACTACTTTTCTTCCATCGCAACAGTGTCAATTTAGAATAGGGCGCTCATCAAAAGCAACCTTGCTGCCAGCTGCTCAACACAAACGTTTGCTTTCGCAGTCTGTTGTTGTCGTACGTTTAAATTATGGATTTGAATTTTAATAGACAGGAATATGATTATATAGTCTGACAATAAAAGGAAAGTGGGGTAGGGGGGAAGGGGGTGAAAATCTTCCAAAATTCATTTCAAACATTCATGCATATTTAATAGGCTGGTCGCAACGACTTCACACAGCAGTATAATCCCAATATGCGCCAAGTCGTTATCGCAGTCGTAGGCAATGTGCAGTAATTCTGCCACAGTGCACCTCTTTGGAAGCAGTTCTGGCTTTCAGCGACCAAAAATGGTTTCTAAACTCAAGAAACCACAGCTTCACCCCTATAAGCTGCTCAAACAATTTTCTTCAGTTTTTTTATTTCTCTTTTTGTTCGGTCCTTTATCTCCCACTTTGGCCTTTGCCACAGGGTTTTTGAGGGTGATGCTATTGTAAAGTAATGCAATCTGTTTTCTCAGTACAGTTTGTTTTAACCTTTCCTGAAACCTCACCCCTTTGCAGGTGAAGAAGAAAGCACATTTCCTTAACTTTCCCAATTCTGCAACTCTCAATCTTAAATAATTGAATCCTTAAATGGAGGAATACAGAGACAATTATACTTGTAGTTTAATTTAATGTTTCTGAGCAGGTGGTGCTTTCTAACTAAAACCGCTGATCTCAGTTTAACAAAAATATTGACCAAATAATTAATTTTCTCTAGGCTTTCCTAAATTTTTAGTATAGTAATTTTTTATGCATAATAACTCAACTCAATGCAACTCAAACAGCACAAGTTATATAAAAGTACACAAGATACATGCTAACATTAGCCTAGTGCTTTAACAAACTGCTCTTGATGATACATTGTCAGCATAGTCAAGATGTCTGTTCATCTAGAAGAGAAAAAAAAGGTTTACAAGCCACAAAACCTGAAAATGTTAGTTTGACAAATACCAAAACTGCAGTTTTTAAATTCTGCTGCAGATTTCACAGGCCAAGACATTTATACACATGTATTTATGGTCACATATCTGACGTTTTTCAGTTTACTGACTTCAGAACCCAATTTCTGGTACCTATAGTAAACATTTCTGTTTGTATACTCGACTGCACAAGGTTGATATTAAATCAATACCTACCTGTCAGATTAGGTCATGCCAAAGCTATAATAAGCTTGAATGTGTCTGTTTTTAAATGTAAACATAGATCTTTTATAAGTATATAACACCCTAGAGTTTACTTAATTGCATTCCAGAGGATAACATTGAGAAATTCCCCTAATGATTTAAAGATTAGGCATCTCTCCTTCCTTTCTCACCACATCAACATATGAACAAACCTCCGGTAACCTGGGTGGCTGGTGTCCTCTTGTGAGGTGTTGTGCTCAATTTATAAGTGCTGGAAAAATTAAACATTTCAGTGCTGACCTAGATGGTCATGTAATGGGCAGCACGCATAATTAACCTGGAGAATTTTTCAGATCTAACGGGACTGTGAGCATGATGTGGGAGCAAATGGAAAAATGTGTGTGGGTGTCTGTAATAAAGAAGGAAGGGTGAGTTATTCTGTATGATAGAGATTTATGTCGTAGAGCGATGTGAATCTATAAACCTCTAATGGGTTTGTATTAAAAGGCGATTTGGAGCATTGAGCAAGAACTGAAACTTCTATGACGCTTTGATTATAATAAAATATTTCAATGTTGTTCCATTTAAACTTGCAAGGGCAGAACAAAAATGAAAAAAATATATGTGGTGCTGCTTCACATCTGTCACTTTACTCTAAATGTGGTCAATATTAATTAGCAGTGTTTCAGCTGCGAACTATAAAATTAAATTAAACAGGAAGAAGGCTGAATTGGCAGTACAGTATCCCCCTCAGAGCCTTGAAACTGTAAATAATTTTTTTTCAGGGACATTCGTTGAAAATTATGTGATTGAGACATCCCTCAATGTAATATTTCGCTCTAGTCTTGAGAGAATCATTATGAGAGATAACTATCACCACAGATATTACAATACCCTACCAGCATATCTATATATTGGTTTATTAGTTCAATTTCAGGATGCACATTTACTTTTCGGTTTGGTACACATTTAAAACAAAGTCTTAAGTAAGAACCATTGTAAAGAATATATTAGCACCACCATAGCAGTGATTTGATTTGAACTATTCGAACCACGGTCAGAGGGTTTTGGATTGTGCATGCATTATCTAACACATACTATCCGTTATCTCATTTCTGATAGATGGTATTCATAAAAAAAATGGAAAAGAAACCAATCAAACGAAATCATGTGAACCTGAAAATGTGGCACTCATCAAACCATTGTAAAACATTTTTGTTAAACCACCAGCAGCAGCCAATGTTGTGCATCTCAACTACTCTTAGGCTTTGGCTCAAAAGCAGGAACGTTTTAAAACACATTACGTAAGTGCTTTGAAAGTGGCTTGGCTCAAAGGAATTTTAATAGCTATGTTTTTTGGCTATGTATTGGCATTGATACAACATAAGTAACTGATCAGAACAAAACTGATGGAATACCTAAGCTTTTAAGAAGATTTTGCTGAAACTGAAAGACAGAACAGTACTGCAGAAATATGCTTGTATTAGCAGAACATGGGGGTGGGGGATAGGGGGTAGGATTTTTTTTGAGGTTTTGGAAACAGATTGTGGAAATGAATAATAAAACAGTTTTGCTATTTGTTTATTATTTTAACGTAACTCTTGTTTTTGTGTGCTAAAAACTGGTCTATAATCTTTTGAAGCATGTAATCTACAGCTGGATCAGTCTAGACGTGGAGAGTTTTTTCTCAGTAATTAATCCATTTATTTATCTAAATGAAAAAGAAATTTATAAGACAAAGAATATAATGAAGAAATAATAAGGTATATTGGTAAAGTATATTTTAAAATGAATATTGTCATGTCCTCTGTTGCTTTTCTGTTTTTACAACTGATTATTAATTATATTCTAGTGGTAAGAATATAATTACAGATAAGTAGGGAACTTTATTAAATTTTACCTACATAGAAGTTACATCATTTACATTCTGGATTTAATCAGATTGGTAGAAAAATTGCAGGAAAAAGTGAAAAACAGTGCTAAATTTGGTTGTTAATTGAAAGGTTTACATTGTGAAAACATTTCAGATGGCAAAAGTAACACTTTTTTCAGTTATCTTGGGCATATAAAACTGTTCAACCGTATTAAAGAAAACATCAGGATAATGCAGCCTAACATAATGGTTTTGTCTGTTTTAATGTTGCCATTGCAAGTCCTTAGATTGAATACAAATGGATTTTAATGCAATTCTTCAGCCATCCACCCTCAAATAAAACCTCAAAAGCATCATCACCCATGGCTCGGTTCCATCAATCATCCATTTTCTTGCTCTGCTTTGAAAACAAAGTGAGTCTTGTTTGGAAGCAAAAACAATTAAGCCAGCTCTGTCACAGATACTGCTGCTGAGTGGCTTAGATCCTCTGAAAGCAAGCCTAGTTTTTGATGCCCCACTCCCACACATACACGCACACCCACACCGCTGTCTCCTCAGTCCACTCACAGTGATGTTGGCTGGCTATCGCTCCTGGCCAGTAGTTCTGCTGTTTGAGATGTCCTCTCTGTGCTTGAGTCTGCAGAGAAATTGTGACAGGCTTATCTCCCCCAATACTAGCTCACCTGGAGAAATAGAGAAAACAATTTCACAGCTTCTCTGCAAGACGAACCCACCTAAGAAAATTGTCAATTGTGGAGAATTTGTTGCTATTTAGAACCAGGTTTGCCAAACGAGAAATGCTAGTGATTGGGAAACGAACCATTTTGGAATCACAAAAGTTATTCCTACTATTTCTCTGCATTCTACTCAAAAGTAACAGATTTTGAATAAAAATCATATTTTTGTTTAAAAATATTTATTCCAGGATGATTTCTTAATATTTTAAAAATATTACAAGTAATCTATAAACTGAAAGAAAAAATGGAGCACTCAAAATGATTTTGTAAATCTTGGGAAAACTTGTTACAAATGCAGACAAGTAATAAATGTTTTCGTTAAAATTGTCTTGAAACGACAGCTCTCTGCAGAAGACGTAGCACAATGACAACAACAATAGTGTCACAGGCAGGTGATGCATTACCTGACAGTAAGTCAAAAACAGTGATTAAAGGTCACCAGACTCAGATATTCAGTGTAGATGCAATTGTAAATACCTAATAGACATAATGTTACCGTAGGCCACCCACACATTTTATGGCAGCTGGCATCATATTTAAAAGCACCAACTTTTCCCATTTGGCTTATTTTCTTTAATAAATAATGAAAGTTTTAAAGTGTTGAAATTAAATTTGGTTTATGGAAAAGTATTTTTAAAACCTACTTAAAGGTTGTTATTTTTGTATGCCCATAAAAGGGCTTTATTAGACCACATACTTGTTTTTATTGACTAAGACTGAATGAGTATGATGAAGAATTAACCATGTTAATCAAAAATACTGGATTAAAACAAACAAACAAACAAACAAAAAAATATATATATTTGAAAAAAAGGCAAATGTATTTACATGTGAAATTGGATGATGGCCTATCAAGCTGCCCTTTGTTAAAGATACATCTTACAAAACAGAATACATTTGCTGAGTAATAAATAAATAAATAAATGGTGCCTCCTAAAGTGAGGTAAGGAATAATGTAGTCCAAGTCCTTAAAACTGAAGGGATTTGCAGATTATCCGCACGCACCCTAAACTTTTTATAATTTGTTACTTAAGCATTTCAACATATTTACTTGGGATCTTATGTGATAAGCCACATAAAAGTAGCAATTAACTGTTTAGCCACATTTAATCTGATAACATCGAATAAGATCCATAACATCCAATAACATCAGAACTCACCTTACTATGTCAGAGATTACGCCTTTGTGAAACTCAATTACATTTATTTTGTATCTGTTCTGTGTAATCCAATTTCTTAAAATAGCACAACTGCAAAGCTTCAAAGATTCACTCTGAGGAAGGTGCTGTTTTTCACAGTTCTGGTGTAGCAACCTGGATAAAGTACAAATATTAGTTCGCAAATCAGGCCTTTATGAAAAAAAATGGCAAGAAGCCAGGTATTGAACATAGATGGGATCAATGATTTAACATTTTGGCCTACATGCAAAACGCTATGTGTGGCTGGAAAAAAAAGGATACATTCTCCAGAAAACAGTATCTGCAGAGAAAAGCATAGCAATGGTGTTCTAGAAAACACAAAAAACTTTTAAACACACACACACACACACACACACACACACACACACACACACACACACACACACACACACA
This sequence comes from Orestias chungarensis, assembly GCA_032876305.1. Lineage (NCBI taxonomy): Eukaryota > Metazoa > Chordata > Actinopteri > Cyprinodontiformes > Cyprinodontidae > Orestias > Orestias chungarensis. The sequence continues at coordinate 761,690 of JAVLVB010000439.1, read as the reverse complement.
CACACACACACACACACATATGCAAGCACGCACGCACACACGCACACACGCACATATATATATATATATATATATATATATATATATATATATATATATATATATATATATATATATGCAGGGTACTGTGGACATACGGCTTGTATGGTTTATTACAAAAAAAATTTCTGAGGTTTCGAAAATAAAAAAGGCATATTTAAGATCAGCTGTTAATAATAAGAAACCTTTACTTGTTTCACCTTTACTGGTCTGATATTTAAGAGGATTATTTCTTGTTTATTAAACACAAATCCAGTCAAAGAACTTTTAGAATGTAATCATGGATTTGAACTCCATGTTCAGGCAAACACAGGTGTACAGGTAAAATGTTCCCCATAGTTGCACAATTGCAGCCTTTCATTAGCATCTTACCTCTCGGGTTTCCATGGAAACAAGCTTGGTGACTTCACACGTAAATGTCTATCATTTCACTTTGCGTGCACGCGTGTGTGTGTGTGTGTGTTCATCTGTTTGTGTTACAGAATAAAAAAGGGGGATCGAAGCAGAGCATATGGCATCAGCAGCATGTGCCTGAGTTGGTCTACTTTCTGCATATGTTCGCCCATGCATTTTGATTGGTGCTGCCACATACAAATGTGCTAAGTGCGTGTTGTCCGTGTCACAGTACATCGTGGTGACCGCTTGCACATTTGCATGTGTGCATGTATTTGCATATTAAATTCTGTTTATGCAACTAAGCTTGGATGTACAAACTGCAGCAGAGTGTTTGTGTTGACGTGTACACAGTTGTTTACACATGCACACGTTCATGAGCTTGTTTATCAGCCTGGCTTTGTTTGTGTGAACACTTGTTCAGTTATGAAAGATGAGTAAGGAGAGAACCGACGTTACCAACCATTTCTCATGTTCTTAAGCACTGATCTCAATGTGATTATTTGCTTGCAGCAAATCTGAATGAATATACATGTTGTAGTGCAACAACACATGCAGAATGTTAAAAGGTTAAAGTATTTTTTTTTAAACATCTGGCAATGATCTTTCCTGTCACTTCCACAAAAAAAGTATACTCTCACATTTTTGTTTTTTCACCGCCTGGAGTGAGCAAAAGTCAGCAGAGGATCGCTTCATTTCAGGAAACAGACCAAAGTTATTCTACTGTGACATTTTAGTGCCTAAAAAGAGAAATTTTGTTTCACCTATTTGACACACAGACATGAACGTTTGACACTATAAACTCCACTTGAGCTCTTGATGGAGAGAAGAAAAAAGCATAAAAAATCAAAACCTACTGGGCCCTGAGGAGAATCTGAGGACTTATTAAATACATACTCAATTGTGCCAGCTTTGATCGTTGTTATATTATTTATTAATGTCCACTTCTTTAACTCATTCGAATTTATTTTGATTTTTGATCTTCTTTAATACTCGTCCTAATTTGATCTTTGACTACTCGAACCCACATTTCTCTAGCCTTATTATCTGGATTCAGACATCCTTTGATGTTAGTTAGAAAATCAGCATTACATCATCAATATAGAGAAATACCTGAACACATGGCTGGGGTTCTGGAAATACATGTCAGAAAATCCCTTTGAGAAACAGGATGCCATGATTCCTCTGCTACATGTGATTCCTGCCATGATTCATACTACTCCTTCTGCTAAGAGGACGAATCCCCCTTACCTGTGTTTTAGCTTATTCCCCTCATTCCCCTGTGCAGCTACATATCTGTACTCCTTCTCTGGACACCATGAGATTGTCTGTTGCAATTTCCGCCACAGCCTTTGAATGTGCCATGTCCATGTACATGACCTGTTTCTTTCTCCTCCTCACTGCCTCATTATTGCTCGCTCTTTGTACCAAAAGCGACCTAAGACCCCACTTGTGTCTCATTCTAATTACTGCTCAGTAGAATTTTTGTTCTGCCTCTTCAATTTTAACTAGTCTTTTGAATAATGCTTTCTGTATAGTGGATTTTAATCACTGTCGCTCCCATGGTTAGTTCTGTAAAACTATCCTAAGTGCGGGAAGCCATTTAGCCATACTTTGGAGGGATAAGCTGCTGAGACATCATCATTCCTTGGTCTCTTTGGACAGAGTTCCCTTTGCTATATAATCCTATTTCTGTCATACTGGCTTTTACGTTCTTGACCCACATATGCAGAGACACTCAGAAGATGTGATAAATGATATTTATTGTATGGGGAAGTGACAAGGGAAGGGGAAAGGTCCAATGATGACTCTGCTGCGGTGGTGAATGATGGAGTACAGGCGCCAATGAGTGGCGGAAGTACAGCGGCAGCGAGTGGCGGAAGTAGCGG
>JAVLVB010000439.1:742501-759269 GCA_032876305.1 Orestias chungarensis | reverse complement strand
CCCCCCCCCCCCCCCCCCCCCCCCCCCCAAAAAAAAATATTTGAGAGCGTCACTACTAAAAAGTCTTTGCCAGCAGTAATGAAAAAATAAAAAAAGTTGTTTGAAAGAAAATTAAATACTTTTGGGGGCAGGTCAGTAAACACTGTAAATCCGCAAAGTTTTGGGTTGATTGAAAATGCCGGAACAAGATTGATTCGTAGGTTAGGTTTAGGGCTGCAACTAATGATTATTTTCATAATCGATTAATCTGTAGATAATTTTTACAATTAATCGATTAATTGCTTTTTATTATTAATTTATTTAGCAGATATAACAGATTGTGTTAAAAATAGGCCGCTTAGGTAAAACGGGATTATAAAGCAACTAATCGATGACTAAATTAGATGTCAAGTAATATTTTAATAATGTATTTTATTCTTCCCACAGTTTCAATTGTGATTATGGGACTGGTAGAATACAATATTTCCAGTCACATAAAATTTTTATCATTAAAAGATTTGAAGAAAATCTGGTTCCTTTCATGAAAAATTATAAAGAGACAGCATAGACAGTATCATCTATTGAACATATTAGATATTTGTAAAGGAAGATTTAGAACCTCACTGCATTAGATTTTCCATCCAACATTCCTATCATACAAAGTCCTTTTTATTCTGTATTCATCTCTGCCCTCCTCATCTCCCACTTTAAGTTCCCCTCTAACACTTTCAGAGTTTCTTGTTGGCCTTTGCGGTCCTCATGTCTCTGTTTTCTCTCAGTTTGAGTCCTCTGTATGTTTCACTTTTTCTCTCCATCTTGTCTTTATCTCTGTGACTCACCCTTTCCTTCTGCCCCTCTTTCCACGTCTGACTCACCGGCTATCTATTTTAATCTCCATCTGTGACTGCTTTGCCACCTTCCTTTTCTGTCTCAATGTCCATATCTTTCCGTTTGCATGCATCGTTCTTTCCTTAACGTACCCATTATGTGACACTGTCTCTCTCTTTTGTTTGCTGGCTTTCCTTCTGCCAGTGTTATTGTGTAGAACTTGCTTTCTGTTGCCCCTTTACCTTTACAAACATCACCCGTGTCATTATGTCTAAGTCAGTACAACTCACTCCAAATATGGGTGCAAACGCTGCACAGACTGTTCTGTCTCTCATCCTTCCTTAACTGCGTACAACTTGATTGATTAGAATCCAGCCTCCCGCCTTCACACACACACACACACGTACACACGCACTCCATCCTCTGAAAGCACTCAATCCTTGCATATATATCCGAATTAGCCGGCCCAAACCGACTTCCATCTTGATAAGTGCGTTGTTTATAGGTCTATAAGAAAAAAGTTGCCTGCACAGCTCATTATTGCTGAGTGAGGAGGGAAAGTCCCACGAAGCTCTCTCTCTTTCCCTCTCTCCCTCTCTCTCTCTCTCGCTCTCTCTCTCTCTCTCTCTCTCTCTCTCTGTCACACACACACACACACACACACACACACACACACACACACACACACACACACACACACACACACACACACACACACACACACACACACACACACACACACACACACACACACACACACACACAGACATTTGTACAAAACATGCATTCAACAGAGTGACTCCTTTTGTCCTCCATCCATCATAAAATTCTTTCTTCAATATTACATCATGAATGCCATGTATTTGTATTTGTTAGATATAAGAACAAAAAAAGTCCAGGTTTGGATAAAATTTAGAACCGTCAATAAATGGTTGCCACTCATTTACTTGACATCCGTGAGACAGCTCATGCTTTAAATGCTCAGAAATGAATACAGATGAAATCTGGCACCCGCCCTGCAATCCCATCACTCCTGATGGAAATGTTCTGTCAGCATGTAATAGAGTGAACATGGCATTGCTCTCAGAGCCTTTAGGTTGACGCTGAGCTGGTGGAGGATCTGGAAAAAGCCTTTTTGCTGCAATTTGTGAACCATAATAAGGATCATTATACGTTTGCTCTTGAGATCAGGATCCGTAACCTTGTAATTGCTGTTAATAAGACATTATTAACATCAGCGTGGATAAAAAACCCAAGATATGCACAAAAAATTTCTCGTTTATTAAAAATTAGGAAAATTCTTATCAATTCTAGAAACAAAATATAAATATTTTATCTCAATAGATATTTTATTTTCAACAGATTCAGAGTTTGGATGACTGTAATCCATGGGATTGTGGAATGGAGCTCTCTGAACTGAAGAGGATGAATGAATGCTGAGAGGCGAGATGTGTCGTTACAACAGGGTGCTCAAAAAAGTTCCATATGCACCAGTGCCTGCTTTAAAAAATGTAAACTATCCTATCCATAACTGTTACAATTTTTATTTTTTACTTTTTCGTTATGTTTTGACATAATGAAATCCACCTTATATTGTTTTCAGAATAGGTTTCTAAAAACTGTCAAGTCAGTTTTTGACATATGTTGCCACTGGGGGTTAGTTTGTGAAACAGATGGCTGCACAGTGCGGTAGGAAAGAGTTAACGGTCTGGGTGTGTGTGACAGAAGTGTTTCTCCTTGTCACTTAAGTGAAAGATCAAACATACCAAGCCAAACATATGAAGTAATACATAGAGAAAGAATGTCAGACACACTTGAACAAACACTGAGTGACAGCAGAGACATCACACTGGTTATTACTGCCTTTAGCCTCCGTGTGGGAGTGCTGATAGAGTTACAGTGTGGATTGAAGCAGGTCAACTATTGGAATTGAGAAGCTGGAGTGTATATAACAACAAGAGGTTCTCAGAGGGGATTTTATTTAGGTTGTGCAAAATCTAAACAGTTGAATTAAGGAGGCTGTCCACTGAAACAAAATATCCAGCCTATTGGCAACTCATTACATTTCACTTTGTTTCCCATATAACCTTGTTAATATAATTTAGAATAATTAGTGACAAATGTTCTCCTTTGCTCAATTTTCTGCACATAAAATGCTAACACATATTAAAATTACAAATACATTGTTATGTTGAAAGTAATAGTCAAAATTAGTTTTTATATTAAATTTAGATTTTTTTATATCGTTCAGCTGCTGCATTTGCCTCTGAGCTATTTGTTTGAAAGGATGGTTATTATTTACACAACCTTTTCGTGAAAACAGCTGTTTGCTCAAGCCTAACAGCAAATGTCCCTGTAACACACGGTTATGAGAATGATGCCATAAAAACCTTGCAGAATACAGCAGCGAAAAGCAAGTCTTTCATGTTTTTGTTTGCGTGTTGATTAAATCGTGAAATACTTAAAATCTCTTTTTTAAGAACATCATGAATAATTGCAAAAGCTTCTTAAAAAATAAACGTTGCTTTCTTAGTCAATCAGCTATAAAACCAACAACAGACATTTAAACAATTTAATGAAAAGAAAAAGATATGAAAACAAGCGTCCTGGAACATTGCTGCATTTATCACGACATGGCAATAAGATCCTGCATTAGTAACAGGAGCAGTAAGATTTAACTGATTTTAAATAATTATTTTTATGCAGTGAAGAAGTGCAGGGAGGTTTGCAGTTGGTTCCAATGGAAGATAAATTTAGTTTAGTTAGATTGTAGTTATTTTAATTTCTGTAGTCCTTATGAATGCCAACATGAAATAGCATAAATCACTCAGTCCCAAATATTACCTAGAGCCTTTGGGAGGGTGGAGTCAAAACTGAGGCAAACTAAAGCAACACTTAAGAAGTTTCAGGTTTGGTCAATTTTGGCAGCCAGTGGACAAAACCATTTGTGTTTTGCCAGAAGGAAGACTGCACTTCCCATGATGCCCATCGCATAGTATTAAAAAATCCTGATCTCCAGGTTGCCTGCAGTTGGATTGAAGCACATCTCTACTTGCAGTGGCTGTGCGAAACAATATGATGATGTTGAAAATAAGAAATGGGGAAGGTGATATTTGTCGTAAAGCAGTCAGCACATTTGTAGTTGTTTCGTTTGGCAGGGTTCTTGCCACCCTCCTCAAAGTTGCTTAGTGCCGGATAAAGCGATACGGACTCCCTTAGGCCAAGACAGAGGTGCCATTCAAAGAGCTGTAAGTTAACATATATTCACAAAAGTCATGAAAATATTTTATGAATGTTGAAAAGTTACTTAGTGTTGCTTTAAAAGCAAACCTTGCTTTTGAAAAGTAATTTGCCTGCTCTGTAGAATGCTTACTTGTCATAGCAAAATTTATACATAAGAAACAAGATTTTCCAAAATTGAAACCAAAGCTGCTGTCTCATTGTTATACCTTGTCACGTATGTGAACTTCGAAAGAACTATACCTCAGATGGGAAATCAAGAAGTGAGTCTTTAATCTATGCAAAAACATCACCTTTTTACATCCTAACAGGGCCATTGATGCCTATTTTCACCACGTAGCTGCTTGGATTTTTAAAAATTGTTCCCAACATTTGAGTTGAAACCAGTGTGACATTAAGACTGTAGATGGTTAACAGTGGGAATGGGTGGTGCCGGGAAAACAGCAATGGAAACTGTATTATCAGTGTTTTTTTGGTTCACTTCAACAAACAGAACTTCAGTTTTTTTATGTCAAAATGTTTAATTTAGTCTCTCACATTATTTGTGCAGCTGCAGCACCTACAATGACTGCAAGCATTTCCTGAGAGCAGCTTGTCAAAATACCTCTAACATCACTGTAGGACATATATCAATGGAGAATACACAGTAAAACACATTCAGGTACAGCAGAAATGTTCCACTGCTAGATTGTCAGGTTGAGTTTTAAACGTCTCAAGCATAAAATATGAAGGGTTAGAATTAAATCTCTATAATGAGCAACGAGGATCGTTAATTGAAACATGAAAAACTTCTAACTAGTACAACTGAAAATGTAAACCATTTACATAGTTTGCATATTTCTTAAAAAGAGTTTCAAAAGCATCTTACCAATGGTTCGGTTTTGTTGTCTTATTTTATTAGCTGTTTATAAAATTTATAAACAGCTAATAATAATGCAATTTATTACATGTTTTTATGTCGCTGCTTTGGCAAGTATGAAAACATGATCCTAATAGTTCTTTTTAGTACTGAACACAGGTTTTTCATTGCTATTGTGAAAATCGCAGTACATAACTACAGTGATCACATATTTCTACACTGGCAATCAGTAAAATTTTGTATATTTCTGCAATGAATTTCAGAGCTGTGGAAGAGAAAGGACCCTCAATAAGTTTATAGGCTTACTAAAACAAGACAAGTAGACGGGTTTTATCTGTAGCGCAGTCGACTGCTTTATGCTATTTACATAACTTCAAAATAGTTTCCTCTTACTGATCACAAAACTGATCACATCAGGGCACTGAACCTTACAGGGTTATTTTTAGCTAAACAAGAAGCAATAACTGACACTTTGAGATGGTGACAAACCCATTTTCTATTTTACAGCCTGCCTGAGGAATGTACGTCGCCTGTAGAAGTCTGTGTTTTTAACTAAAAACCCAACAAGAACCAAAACGCAAAGGAATATATGTACAAGGAACACACCATCAATGTAACTGTTGTATAATTATTATGATCTTTTATAACCTTTCTGCAATGTATGGCTTAAGTTAACGATTACAAACTGTAAGAAAGGTCAGCTAAATTCTAATTTTGGTCCATCAGAGTTACAATAACTGATGGAAGATAAGAAAAAAATCCCTAAAAGATGTATTAGTAAAATAATGTTAGATATACCGGAATTCTATCCGTAATCTACAAATATTTTTCATGGCATGTATGTTCAGCCAAAAAGAAAGAAGAGTTTCAACTGTAAAAACTATTGATTTATGACAAACATGTACTACAGCTGAAATAATCTAAGATGAACAAAGTTTTTATTTCTTCTTCCCAAATCTACTTCTCATCTCTCTCTAGATTCTTACATAGACTGACACACCCCAGCAGTACAAATATTAGAAGACAGCGAGTATTGTTCTTTATCTATATCCCCCAGAGTCTTGAATAATTACTTTTCCGTGAAATAAACACATTGTGAATTTTGTTTTTCTCAATAATTTTGTGGATAATTGAATTCAAACCCCCAAGGTGTTACGTTGCATCCAAAATGATAAGACAACTGAGCATACGCGCAGACAGTGAGAAATCTTGACTCCTTGTATCAGTGCTGTTAGATGACTTATCTGAATGCAGACCGAGTCGGTCTGAATAATACCGGATTGACTGACGCTGCCAAAAAACAAAATAATTGCCATAAAAATAACCACGGCAATCACACTAGATGTGTGCAACCACACTTACAGCACACACACTTACAAACAGATGTGCTTCGACAGACATATTCAAACACATATAGTTGTGTGACTACAAAGGGCTTGGCAGTTCTGTATTTGCTTGTTGAGCTTTCATTAACAGTGATGGAGGTGCAAAGGTTTCGTTTGATCACTGTCTCATCCCCATCCCAATTATTGCAGTTAGCTGCCAACCAAAGTGGATGGGGAAGCTAAGAAAGCCTTGAAGTCCAAATACCCTCCCCTTCTTTTTCATTCAAATTAGGGTCTCTTTACGCTTTCTTCATCTGAGTTTTTAACCCAGCATATATTTGACTTCAGGCTGCAGAGAGCCATGGGGATTCTTCTCTTCACTGGGCTTTAGATGAAAAGGGAGAGATTTACCCACTTGTTTGAATTTGTGTAGGATTTAAACTCACTTCAGTCAGTAGTTTTAAAAACATTTAAAGGATTTTGTTTCACTTTTGCACATGGCGAAATGAGTACTTAAACAGTGGAAGGACAATAATTATTTCTTTGACGTCCACGAGTTTAGCATTATGCAATTTCGTCTTACAAAGAATTTATTCCTCTTTAAGTGTCTTACATTTTAATTTCATATACCAATACAAAGTGAAGCATAACAGTGAAATTGAGGGCAAAAATGTTTTACACAAAGCATGTACATAGAAAAGGGTACTTGTGTGTAACAACTAGACTTAATGGTGACTGTCCTTAAGAGTTTTTTCCTCTGCATCTTAAATAGTATTGAAACTTGATGTAAATATTTCTTTAAACTTTGAGCAGTGAAATTTTTCGAGATGTTTTTACTTAAAAATAACTTTAAAGTATATGCAAAGAGATTCTATGTTTGCCATACAAGGCAGCATTGTTGATTTACTGTCCTATCTGTGCGTATGGTTTGGTAATGTAATGGAGAGGGCAGCACCCCCCCCCCACCCCAAACAAAAAAAGCAAGTGTTGAAGCAAGTACTGGATTATATATCGCTGTTCTAGAAACCGTGTCTTTGTCAGTCTGCTGACTGCTCAGCTGACAGTCTCTTTGACGACTCACACTGATACAATGTTACACTGCTTCTGTTTAGTTTGTGTGAACAAAGAAGCCGTAGCAGTTGCAGTTCATCTTCCCACCATGATTCTGATTTTTTTTGTGTATGACAAGTTTCAAAGAATTGTTGTCCTTGTCAGATAAATCTACAGAAATCTACAGAATCTTTGAATTGAAGGAAAAGCTCCCACTGCATACAGTCTCTACTAACACCACAAAATAACTTTATTTGCCTGACATGTCATGGGTAAAGTTTGTTGCAGAAAGCTTTTTTTATGTGGTGTTGTTTAGCACACTAAAACCTTTGGATCAGTTTCACGCTCCTGAGAATCCAAACAGTTTAAGAATGCCCAAAGCAGGGCCACAAAGTAATGCTACATTGCAAAAAAATAAATAAAATAAAATCCATAAGCATATTGTTGGGGGATTTTGATATGGAATAACTTGATGGCTCTTTCCAGAATCCTAACCTGAACCTGATAAAAGACCCTGGGTACAATTACAGCAGATACTGTGAACCCCTTCTCACCAAGCGTCAGCCTGAGACCTCACATATGTGCTTCTGGAGGAATAATAAAAAAGAGTGGAAGCTGGAAATAGTTGAGTTATCATAGTAAACCATATGTGTTAAGAACAATGTGACTCAAAGGTTTATATGTGCAATAAGTAAACATGTCTGACATTTTACTGTATGGTATAGAATTGCACATTTAGTATAGGTTTTATATGGCAATGGTTTAATTTGCTTATTACATCAAATTGTTTTGTATACAGGATATTAACAAAGAATTTCAGTGTTTAACATGCATGTTTTTTGTTAGGCTTAGTTTGTGCTAAATACTGCAAAGATATATCATACATATAATATCTTATAATATAGGTAAACCTTTAACATCCTCATACTATATTTGTCGTTCCCCTGCAGGGTACGGACCATCATGCACAGGGTATGGATTTTTTGATTTTTTAAATTTTTTGCCTTTAAATACTTCACATTTGGATATTTGCCATTTTAAACCTTTAAACACTATGTTGCCAGGACATCCAATTGGATCCTGTTGAATGTTTGGTCCTTTTGCCAGAAGCAACAACATTAATCAAAACAAAAATGACACAATCAGCCTGCAGAAAAACAAAAAAAAACAATACATCAGTCATCTACATACCCAGAGGAGTGGTATAAGACTCCAGTCATTTGATATTATACACCAGCACAGGGCATATCTTGCTACAAGGCTCAACCATAAAGAGGTCAGGTGTTCAACGCCAGAGACCTCATTCCCTATTCTGATCACTCACACACTGTTGTGCATGTGTTTGTCTACAGCCTGAGGGTTGAAAAAAAACAACAAAGAAACAAGTGTTAGGATGGGAAGTGAAATACTATGTTCCAGTGGGAGAAACTTTTTTCCCCCCTTCTTAACTGAAGTTTCATGTTTTAGGGGACGTTATATAGTGTATACAGCTACCCTGCAGTGCATTGTTGTTTTACAAATACATAAAACAAAACAATGTAGGAAAAAAATAAATAATTGTTGTTACTGAAGCATCTTTTAAGTTTGGTTTACAACTAACCATTTTATTAAAATTATGTCTAGACTACCTTTACCTATTTCAGCCCTTAATTTCAAAATTGGTTTTCAACAACAGTTTGCAACATTAACATTCCTATAGTATTTTGATTACTGGAACATTAGCGCTTTTATTTGGTTTAAAAAAAATGTAATTTAAATTCTGTGTATTTATATAGTGTCATTTTACAACAAATTTCACGTCGAGACAATTGATACATGCCGTGACAGTGTACGATATCTTGCGTGATATCTTGAGTGTTGACAAAAAGCAACCAAATGAAACAAATCACACAAAAAGTACTAACATTGTCAGTAAGCAAAATTGTCAAATTAAAAGAGTTGCTTTCAAAAAATCAGATTTCGCACAAATAGCATATACCAGATAAATGTCATTAAAGCACTTTTAGTAAACACAATCGTTTTTAATGTAGACGTATGACTGCTACTGCAGCACAACATTAATTAACTTCTTTAGATGCACTTATTATCCATCAAGGTTTCTACAGTTGGGAAGGCTGTTTCAGAAATAAAATTATTAGGTATGTGCTTAGAAACAGTTGAAAGAATACCCTATTTTATTGTGTACGTTTACATGTATATCTTCTAACATCAGCTTCCTTTATACACATCATATACTGGCAACCTTCACTTGTGTATCTGGGTTCATTTCTTTGAAATGACTGAAAGGTTTACATCATTTAACTGTGATTTGCAAAAGCATTTGAAAAGAGTTATCTGCACTGAAATGATTCAGCTTCGTCTGATCACAAAGGAAAGAGGTAAGGTTCGGAGAAATGTCCTTGATTTCCTCTGCAGCACTCAGCAAGGAAAAGATGTAACAAGAAAGAAAAACTCACTTAACTTCAAAGTGAAGCATCTGCTGTGTTGTTTTAGCCCCTGTCATCTAAATCTAACAGTTCAAAATGTATTCCCTGTGCTGCGACTGTATGGGTTTCCTTACAAATTAATCCTGGACCCTATACCATAAAAGAAGATGTGAAAGGAAAACCAAAGGAGTAGATACACTAAACAATTCATGTGACATATAGATATATATATATATATAAATATATATATATATATATATATATATATATATATATATATACAAATAATGAATCACATTATACAAACTACCATATTCATCAGCCTTGTTCCCTGGACAGTGTTTGTTGATTTTCAGCCTACACTTGGTTACTCTACCAGAAGACTGGGAGCTGGAGCTAAAATGTATTCCCAGTGGTAGAGAAAGAACACATAACACAATACTGAAAAACTATTTGGGAGGAAGACGCATAACTATGATCACTATGATTCCTAATAGACTTAAGAGCAGGCCAAACTAATCTTCCTAGATAAAGTCCAATGAGAATAATAGTTAGACAACCACCCTGATCTTTAATAGGTATAAGCATGTAAGAACAGGTAAAAATCTGATAGCTTGTGCAAAGAAAAATAAGGCTAAACCAATTTCTTATTAATAAAGAGGTAGAACGGAGTAGAGAGGAACGACTTGTAAAAGTAAGTTTGGAAGAGGAAATAATGATTGATCACCTGGAAAATGTCACTCTATTTTTATTTTCCATTGTCAACTCACCCTAAAAAAGCAAACAAAAAAAGAAACAATATCAGAGATACATGAAGATGGTTTTATCATCCTGGCAACTACACTAGTCGACTGTCTTCTGTTCCTGCACTCAACTTTTATCGACCATGCCCACTCATCAATGTTCATTCTACCTGTTCCTCTGCTTTAATAATCAAACCCTGGTCCCCAGCCTAGTTGCCAGATTAATGGAAACTTGTTGTAAGTAGACTTACAGCGTTTCCTGTTTCTTTTTTCTGATATTGACTATGTTTCTGTTTTCACTGATTTTCCTGCTTTGTCCTGCCCTATGGAAATTGTTCCCAGTCTGATAATCCCTCCTTCTGTTTTTGAACTTCTGTTTACACCTAACCTGTGTATTGGGTTGCTGCCTAGGTCTTTATGGTACTGACCCTATTTCTGTTCAATGACCATGAGTTCTGCAAAGCCTCTGTATTTTGTATAAATTTTTTTTAAATAAATTGTAACATGAGAAATCTGAGCAGTGTTGGTTGAATTTCTTGGCCCTTCTGTCACATCCTAAGATCCAAACGGAAGGAGCTCAGTGATTTGGTAGTGGTAATGTGTCAGCTCAATCCTACTGAGTAACAAGTTATATTAACAAAAATATAAGTGGAAGGACAGAGTCAGAGCACATCAAAACAGCTACAAACATGCAGGGCAATCCTTGAAAGTTGTGTCACCATTATGTATCTTAAAAATGTATGTTTTATATTTTTTTTCAACCATTAAAATAATATACCAAAGTTAAAGACTTAATTTCTCTCAGATTTTTTATTGTCAGATTTAGGAAATGTGGTAAAAGATAAGTAAACTTGAGCGCTTCTTGTGCATCTGTGTGAAGGGAGCTGTGCATATAAAAATTGTAAAAAGCAACATTTCTTTTACTCTCATCTTTTTTGTTTTGCTTTGAAAAACAATATGAATAATTTAGAGCGAATGAGGAAACTAACCTCATATTTCCTGCTGGGTTTTCTATATACATTAACCTTTTCTTTAACATTGCAGTGCAGCATTGCTGCTGGTGACAGACGAATTTTTTATGTTGGCAACTGTGCCAGATCAAAGTCGGACCTGTGTGTGTGTGTGTGTGTGTGTGTGTGTGTGTGTGTGTGTGTGTGTGTGTGTGTGTGTGTGTGTGTGTGTGTGTGTGTGTGTGTGTGTGTGTGTGTGGGGTGGGGTAAAGCTTCTGTGGGAAAGAAAGGAAAGGGTAACTCCCCCCTCCTCCAGTGGCTGATGTTCTCAAACTCCCCCCTCCAAGTATCACCCATATATATAAAGACCCCACGGATATGCAGGGATGAGATCATTACTGATGAGATCATCCTGGCCTGTCTTTCCATCTCACTTTGTGTGAGTTCACTTATCATTTTATGCATTTAATTGCATGACCAAACCTAATAAATATATTGACAAATGAAATATTTATTTCCAATTATTTCTTAAATTGCAAGAAAAACAAGCATCTTACATTAAGGTGCTGTAAATTGAATCTTTTGTGTTAAATTACTAAAGAAACGACCATTAACATTATTATACTATCTCAATGTGTCTTGACAGTTTTTTTTTGTGTTTTTTTTTTGGAAAGGAACAAGTTGAGGTGGCTTTGGCATGTAGTTAGGATGCATCTGAAATACCTTCCTGGTGAGGTGTTTCATGCACAAACCATCAGCAAAGGAGTTGGGGAAGACCGAGAAAATGCTGAAGGGACTTCGTTCTTCAGTTGGCCTTGAAAAGTCTTGAGATTCCAGGGTACAAGCTGGACCAAGTGGCATGAGTGAGGGGAGTTGAGCCTGGGGCTTATACCAGACTTCTTTATTATTAAGAACAACAGGGAAAATATTATCGGATAAACTCTACCTCTTCCCTGCCGAGACTATAACAAAGATGAGCACACAGAACCCTGCAAAAATCCATATTCTCTCCACGGCAATCATACAGCTTACAGAGCAGTTTTTTTTTCCAACTGCGATGCGTTCTAACGCTATTTTAAATCTGGAAAAGGAATAAAATAGACAAACGATTGATTTAACAGATGAGCTTCATTTTATGTCCTTTTAAAACGTTATCTATGCCAAAAATTACTCACATAAATATTTCTTATATTCTTTGTTAACATTATGATTTTGATGAAGTATAAATAGTCTGTTAAAACAGTAATGGGCCTGCAGCTGTCCCAGAGGTAAAAACCGGATACATAAGGCTTTCAAGGGAAGAGCTCCCAGATAATTCACTTTATTTAATGTTTGTAATAATGAATCCTATTTTCTTTTAACTTTGAATAAATGCAACTCTTGCAGTATTCAGATCTTTTTTTCATTCTTCTTTTCAGTCCTTGTAAAAATGAGTTAGATTGTTGAGCATTGTAATATTAGGTTATTTTATACTATATGAAGAAATGATGGTTAGATGGTGTCATCTCTATCCTAGCAGCTACTGCCTGTTTATTACTTTGTGGAAAAGAACATTGCTTAATTAAATTTGTGGCAAAGTATACATAGCCATGTTTTAGCTTGACAGGTGCTCCCAGAAAGAAAGAATTTAAAATCTCTGAGTTACATGTCAGACTTGGAACCTCTAAACATGGAATTAATACAGCATCTTACTGGAGCCTTCAAATTGCAGGGCGAAAAAGGTATGACATTTACAATACAACAAAACAAAATGACATGTGGGAACAGGGGAACGTGACAAGCTACTTCTTCCATTGAATTAGTTAGAAAACAAGCCCCCAACAGTTTATATCAATGGCACTACTTCTGTGAAAAGGTCAGATATTTTCCAATCTGTCAAACTTGACTTTCTTTTTTTGTTAGTTAATCCTCAAGTCAAAAAGTCAGTGCCTTAGATGAAAAGCAACACAGTTTTCCCAAACCTAACCAGTGATTACTAAAATAAAAATATATCTAGTTGAATAAACACTGTATTGAAATGTTTTCATTGGATTACTTACCTGATCACCAGGATACTTTAGTTTTGGTATGTTGTTCCGGAATGCACACAAATCTATCCCACCCCCAACCCACTGACTGTCCCACTAACAAAACTGGAAGAAGAAATAAAGTTGTGTTCTAAATTCTGATGTAGGTATCTTCCAGATGTCAATAAATACGAAAAAAGCAAACAGTGCCAAATACCTATTTTACTTTCAGACTTTCTACAATTAGAATTTAAGAATTGTGGCAATTTTGCTTTAACCAATGTGCTTTCTAAACCCACACACACACATCTTGACTGAAAGTATTGTTTGACTCCAGCTACACGTTATTATCCGCATATCCACCGATAAAAAGCTAGTTTCGCTTTCAGCGGCTCCATATTTCCAGGGAGGTTTACGGCATCCATCTTTCGACATCTTCCATTTGCTTCTTCCAAGGAATGCACCCAAGACCATAATAAATACACACAACCAATCACCATGCTTGCTCTTCAGTGGATGGTGTAGGACTTCCAGGCTCCCACAGCACAAACAGATTAACGTCCCTCAAAGGTAATATAATAATAATTAAAGGCATATTTTTTTATCTGTGACCCAACTGGAGGACTTTTTTAAATTTATTCGGCTTGACAAAGCGACGAAGAAAGGAAATAAACAGTAAACTCTCCGCAGTTCAGCTGTGTTGCTATTGTGAGTCCTCAAGGAATAATATCCTGAGAGTGCCTTCATTTACATACTGATTTGATGAAAGCAGTATGTAAATATAATTCTTTGTTTTTATTTGCATCAGTTTATAACTTTTTTTAATCTTTCAGTTCTCTTCATTTTCTACAAAAACTTGAAGAAAAACAAAAACAAACAAAAACCAAATATAACCCTAATGTTTTGTGTATATGAAATTCATTTTTAATTCAAAAGATTGTTTAAAGCTCCCATGTATTAATGTTAGACTTTGGTTTCTATTAAAATACAAGGAAATCTGCTTAGATAATTGTTTTAGTGTAAAAAGCAGAAAGGCAAAGGAGCCAAAAAATCAGCCAGACACAACAAGGAACGTAAAAGATTTATTAATCATAAATCCATGGACCAACTGCTCGTCATCAGCAAAGGGAAGCACTGGGGAGGGAGATACATATTTGTTGCTAAAATGAGCTTGAATGACTTATGGAGAATTCAAAAAGAAAGCCACCAATATCCTCAAGATCCCGGTGGAGCTAAGAATCCTTTTCTTAGGTTCCTATGCGAGAACTGGTGTCAGCTTGATGATGTCACTGCAGGTAAAGAGGAGATAGCATTGGTTCTTGCTCTTAACAGTGACAACAGTTAGCTGTTCTTGAGTGTGGTGCTAAGCAGTTCTTGGTGGTCAGGTCCAGAAAACAAGTTCAGCAACAGGGTTGATGTCCGTAAACGATGAAAGGTGTCAAGACAATCCAGGTAGTGCAAAGTAACCAAGAGACACAGTGAGTTTAGGCAGGCAGGTAGGTAGGCAAGGAAGGAACGCTGGATATTTACTCTTTTGAGTATATGTTCCATTTTTTTTTAGATTTTGTTGGCTCAGTTATGTTATGTAAAAAGTTTTGTATCAATCTAGCCTACAATATAGATGGACTAATCAGAAATAGGTTTTGCCTTTTGCACAACATAACCTCCTTTAATTGTTCTGTCTAGTGAGGGGCGGTGGTACTTTTCAGTACCTGAGGTACTGAACCACAAATGTAAATAGGACCAGTAAGATCCAAGTGGTTAAGATTGCAGTATGAATTTTATTGCCAGATGAAAAACCATGAAAAGGAAACATCCGCTTGCAAACCTAATAGCAAATGTAAAATCCATACAATAAAAGTAGCGTCACCTGGTCTCCCGGGAGTAGTTGAATGTTAGTTCACTTCCCAAGACTTGAAAACCTAATGAACTAAAAGTCTAATATAGATTACACAAATTTGTATTCAGAATAACTTTCAGATTTATCTATAATAAACACAGGTTTAACATCATGCCTTTATATTGAAACATAAACATCAGTATATGGTTAAATGTCCCAGAAGTATGGACAATAGGTCTGAAGCCATCATAAGCATTGGGCATTATTCTGGCTGGACATTTTTCCCATAGCACATATCAGGAAAAATGTCCTTACAAGGCTTGAAAAAAGTAAGAATTAGGATCCTGACAGAACTCTCCACAGATTTTATTTAATGATGTGGTAATGATGTGGTACAAACGGGTCCTATAAAAAAAGTTATGTGGAGCCAACTTATATATGTTGGCTGGGAAAATTTTAATCTAATTTTAATTGCTTTCCCAGGAAAGACAGACCTCATCTGTAGTTCACAAATTTTCAATAGGTTGGAGCTCAACACCACTGTTTTATCCTATTCAAAGCCAATTTAAATGTGTTTTTGGGATCATTGTCAAGTTAGACCATCCAGTTTGTTCCAGGCATCAAAGTTCTAAGTGACAGTTTTAGTACCAATGACTTTAATAAACAATACAAGGTGGCTGGAATAATGAACAAGGAACATTACTTTCAGTTTATTCGACTTCACCTTAGATTGGCAGCAAGATCATTAAATGTTCGTCACAAATATATGTTCTAACAGGAAACATATGTTTTAGTTTTTTTCGGTGGCCCCAACCAAAACACACAAAAGCTTGGGAGTATGGTTGGTGCCACAAAATCTTCAGTATAAAAGGAAGTTTTTTTTTTCTGCAACATGCCAAGTAACATTGTCAAAATATTATTGGTGATGTGCATACCTAATCGAATTGTAGAACCGCCATGCAACTTGGTTATGGAAAATTCTGGAAAATTTAAAAAATCATTTCACCATATCAGCCTAAAAGAAAACGATTCAATTACACATTTAAAAGCTAAAAGAAAATCAAAATAATGAATGAAAATTCAAACCATTGGTAATGTAAATGGGAACTTACCTTAGACTATTCTTTCAACCACCATTTTAATTAATAATGTTCACAGGGGAGTCAGTCTACTTCCATCATCCTCCTCTTACATCTTCTATTCAGGCTGGAATGTATGTAAGAGATTGTCTTTGTCCTTTTGTCTTTCATCTCTGTAAACACAAATGGGTGTCATAAAAAAGCATCTGTACGAAGAGTTTTCACCTTCAGAAAAAAACTTTTGAAGTCCCTTCTTTTACACAGCACTCTGCTGACCTTCTTTTAAAGGCAACTTTGTTGATTGGAAAATGGGTGGAGACCCTGACCCTTCTTTATTTGATCAAATAATTAACTTTTTATTAGGATGCCTGGTTTGTACTTGAGTAGGGGCTGTTTTCAGAAAAATTCAATGTTGTCGTGTCATTATACATATATATATATAT
>JAVLVB010000439.1:716292-742401 GCA_032876305.1 Orestias chungarensis | reverse complement strand
TATATAGTTTTTTTCTAAAGGTGAAAACTCTTCATGTCTTTACAATGCAGGTGTCACAGCAGTAAGATGGACAATCAATTTTCTCACAAAGGTAACGAGAGTTTCAAATAACAATAGGATGCTGTACAGTAAGGACTGAATTTAAACATAGCCCACAGAGACAGAAACTTATATTTCTGTTGTTTTTTTTTTTACCTGTGTTCCAGAGTATATTTGTCTTAGCTTATATTTGATGAAGTGACACAAGTTTTGTTTAATCTTGTCCCTCTGTAGCACTTTCTAACAAAAGTTCTGTAATGGTAGAGAAAAAGGCAGTAGTAGGTTGGTGGCTGGATAGCTCAATTGGAATTTCACCAGATATCCAATCCATAGCTCATGGGTTCAAATCCAGCCCAGGGCAAAAAATACATCACAGCATCCAGTGTGGGTCCATAGGCAAGACCCTTTGCACTACTGCCTACCTGGCACCTGCAAAATGGCTGCCTCAGTGTGGTTTACACCTGTATACATTATTATTATTATTATTATTGACAATAGAAATAAGTCAAACTAAGGTGAGGAGGCAAGGTTGTTACCTCTCTGAAAGCTGAATAAGTCAAACTAAGGTGAGGAGGCAAGGTTGTTACCTCTCTGAAAGCTGCTGCTCTTCAGAATAATGGAAGAAAATAAACTAAACTGAAAATAAACTTTGTTGTTCAACCAAAGCAGAGAGAATTTTTATATACACCACCCATTTCAAAGGAACATGTTACGGTACTGGTGGAGTTAATTTTTAATAATTTACAAAAACAAAGCAGTCATTGAAGATCTTTTTCTCTTTCTGTAAATATTTTTTTGGTTTGACTGCAATCATTTCCTTAATTAATTCTGCCAAGTTGGATAAAAACCTACAGCAACATCCCATAAATTTTCAGATGAATTTTCCCCCCATAATGAGTAAACATTTATTTGCATATTTGACACTAATGACCATTCTGTTCCTCCTTTAAGGCCTCGTATTTTTCTAATTGGATGAGCGTGTGAAGCTAATTAATTATGAATTACCTGCTAATGGTTTCATTTTGGTGAGCCCACAGCCTATTAACTACTAATAAATACTTATTAGGATGCCTTGATTGCTAAGTAACTTATCATGAAGATGCTCATTATCTGATAATTAGAGCTTGTTTCCCCTTCTTGTCTCAATAAGTTGCTGAATGTATAGAAAAACAGACAGCAACTGAGACAATGACCTAGCCTTGTAAAATAAGCATACAACTTTATTTGTTTTATGAGTTACATTTATCTCTGCAAAACTGTTCAGTTTCTAATTTCAATGGCAGAAACTAAGTAATTGTAAAAAGAACAGGCAATGTATATTCAAATACAGACACTGAAAATAAAACTAAGAACAGTTTTATTACACATGACTGTGTACATCTTCTTAAACATATAATTAATAAAAATGTTATATGGGAGATCTTGAATTCCAGTAAAATCCTTGTTATTTACCAAGTAGCAGAACAGAAAAGGAAGAACATTTGGACAAGGAACAGTAAGAGCTAAGTACAGTCTAAGTATTTTGAAGAACATGGTTCTTGATCTATTAAATGTGGTTTACTGAATATCAGATTTCTCTGTTCATATACTCTGAGTATAAAAAAATGAGTTGATGTGTGATAATCAGATTGATTTATGTTTCACAGACACCCACCTGGCTACAGCAAGTGGGTATGTCAGTATTAATGAATGAACTTCTTGTAATTATTCAACATTTCGTATTCCTCGAAGTCCTGGGAGAGGTGATAGAGTAGCGACCATTTTTCAATCAATTAATATTTCAATTCAATTCAGTTTATTTATATGGTGCAGATTCACAACATGTAAATTCAAGGCACAAGTAAATTAATTTCAATCCAGTCATAAATACATTCATGTTCATCCAAGTTATCAACAATTAACCAAGCCAATTTATTAATACGAGTATCTTAAAAGGTTTTTTATCTAATGAAGCCCATCAGATTGGTATGAGTCATTGATGAACAGCATTACCTCCTCCTTTCATTGACTTCATTGCAATCGCTTATACTGAGCATACAGGTAAGAACAGTGGAGAGGAAATACTCCCCTTTAACAGGAAGAAATCTCCAGCAAATCATGGCTCAGTACACCAGACCAGATGTAGCTTTGACAGAGAGAAAGACACTAAGAGCAAAGATAATGTTATCAACTGAAGTAGCAGTAACTGATGCAAAATAAAAAGAAGATGAAGTGGTCTGGTTGTCTTCCATCAGCTTTTTCCCATAGCATCTTAAATACAGATATAGCTTAAAGATAAACTAACTCTGTGGTATGATAAAGGTAAAGCCAAGGAAAACAGTCTTTGTGGAATTAAATATTTACACACAACTCTTCAAAAGAAAATAAAAAAATGTAAAACTCTATATTATTTTATAAATGAATTTGTAATGTGACTTTACTTGGCAGAAGTACAAACTTACTCAACATATTTCCCTTAAATTAAACAACAAACTAATGAATGACTTTTATGTTTATTTCCCCAGTTAGAGTTTAAAGTATTTTAGGACAAAACTCTTCAAATAAAGCATCACCTAAAATGTGGCAGTACAAGAGCACAGCAGCACCTGCACACAACCTGACACTGCGTTGATCAAAAGGGCCAGCTTTTGAAAGTGCATAATCAAATAAAAGGAATTATTCATACAAAATGACACCAGAGCACCAACCTCTCTCAGCCTTGAATGTTTGAATTTCCAAATGAGACGTTGTCATCTTTCTTGCTATTTGTTCAGTGGCTTTTATATTGCTCTTTCTCGGTGTGAACACAACATACACCATTACAGAAATGCCTGTAGCTCATAAGGGCTGTTATGGCAAAAGCAAGATGCACTCAAGCTTGTTTCCATGCAGCTGGGACCCATGCTGTGCTGCAACCTCAGGCGGAGATGTTGGTAAAATGGAGTGGGGGATCAAGGTTGAGAGGGCATAAAGTGAGTGTTAATTATGTTAAATCAACTGAAAATCTTACAAGTATGTATAGTTATTTTTGTTGTTGTTTTATCTATCTACAAACCCTACTCAACTCCTTATGAATAGAAAGAATTTTCGAATATTTAAGTCCCTGTAAAAATGTTTTAAACTTGTTTTTATAGTTCAAACTCCAATTCAGAACTGCATACTTTGAAAGAAGAACACTAGGAAATTGGAGAAAAAATGGTAATCTTTATTTCTAGAGGAGTCGTATTTATCCCGGGAAAAAAGTCTACTTCTCTATAAAAGGACCGTTCACCAAGCTAGATCTGTATATTTTATATTATTAATAGTAAGTATATTCTTTTAATATTTTTTTAGTACAGGCTGGAACACATTGTAGGGATCAAGGGAACAGCACAAGGGTGGTTTAAATCTTGTTCATCTAAATGACAAATCTTCTCCACATTGTAAGGTTGGTTACTTGTGGAGTACCACAGGGTTCTGTATTTGGCCCAGTCCCATTTACTATATATATGCTTCCTATTGGTAAAATAATCAGAGAATGGAGATAATTTCCACTGTTATGCTGAAGATACACAACTGTATTTCTCTATAAATCCAATCACTTTGGTAGATTTCTTGAGGCTTGGGTGTGCTGTAGGAGGGAATTCTGAAAGTCATTGTCTGGATTCAATTTGCTGGGTTTCTTTAGATTGGAAATGTTCTTACCTTGATTTGTTTGTAATATATTTATTTGAATTAAATGATTTTCTTGTAAAGTGCCTTGAGACAACGTGTGTTGTAATTTGGTGGTATCAAAATAAACTGAAAACTGATTTAAGTATATCATAATATGTAGGGTAAAAAACAATTTACAACTAATTGTATGGGTTTAAGCCATTTTTAGGCTCTATCAAAGGATCCAAAAGTTTCCCCACCAACTGCATTAGCAACCTCACCATTTATTACAATTCAAAATGGATTTATGACTACTTCTAAATCAATCTATTAGTGTCCTTTGGTGATTCTCTGTGGATTGTTGCCTCGGATTCCTGTTCTTAGCTGACAGAAGGTTTCAACTAAGTGCAAATGTTTCTAATCTGGTTTTAGATTAGATAAATTGTGCGGGTATTATATTAAAAATTTAATTAAATTGGTCATTATTTGACTTTAACAAAACTTAACCAGGGGATACGCAGCACTTGTAGCTTTATATTTAACAGTATTGAAAATTATTAGCTCTATTTTACAGAAAATCTGAAGGTGATTTACATTGCTAAAATATATAAGAACATTGTGTCTATCTAAGCCAGCAACGGTGGCAATTACCGAATTATTTTGCTGTGAAGTCCATTTTACTATTTCATCTTATTATTTTTTACCATTTCAAAAACATGGAAAAAAAGAAATTGCACATGTAATATTCTGGTTGAGAATTTTCAGGCAGAAAGCTTGATGTCTGTATTGTGGCAATTTCATAACAAAAAGCAGTGCTGCAAAGTGCAATTTCTGTCTGTGGGAGAATGCAATGATTGCATTTGAAAACCTTTGAAATGCAACAATGGTTTCCTGACCAGGTTTTGATTACATCATTTAATTTTTATATGTAAACATTACAAAAAAACACAAGCACTTTCATCCTAATTTCTGTAAAATTTCTTTCATCACAATAAAGAGACCTAAAAGGATCTAAGAGCTGTTTGGTGAAACCTGTGCTTGTATGTCTCAACTGATTTTGTAATGTTTGATAAATGAGACAAATATAAAATCTTAGATTAAGAACATAACTTTAAGAGCTTGAATTTTTGTTCACCTGCCAGAGTATTACGTATTGCCCCAGAATCAACGCAGTGTAATTAAATAATCTCATTGTAAATCTTCTCTTCTTGAAGTCTGTAATTATTTTTAGTGGGGCTGTAGGGTTCCGCTGCAAACTGAGAAATGTAGGGGTTTTCTATGTGACGCACAACTCACATTATTGTAAATATGATTAGATCCTTTTAAAAACGGAACAAAAAATTATAAAATTGTACTTTGGAAATGTGTAAAATAAATTAGAGGATTACAATCTACAGTCACCTCCTACGGAACATTATAAGTACCCAACATGAGGAGAAGAGAGGAAAATGCAGTCATTATTCATGTTGTGAAATGTTCTGGTGGTATATACACATTTTAACTGTCTAATAAGAGGGATGGTATTGAAATATCGTTTTTATAGATAAAAATTTACATTTGTGGTGTGGTGGCAAAATTGTCAGCATTCTGGGTTTGAGTCCCTGTAACTTGTGGGTTGTCCTTGAGATTTCCCCTGATTTGCCTTCTGGTAGCGGTCCACTTGCATCTTTCAAGCCTCTTGACTGATAAAGCACTAAACAATATAAACATTTTACACTTACATTTTTCTTGAGTGGATCATCCATGGTTTTGCTTCCAAATACCAAAACAAGACTTCATAGTATAATATTCTAAATTGCCTTTTGTTTTTAGTTTGTGTGTAGATTAATCTTTGTCACATAGGGTATTCTTTTCAAAGTGTCAGTTCTGGTTAAAATAAACATTTTGAAGGGACTAAACCAGAGTCTAGATCTGATAGAGAATCTTTGGAAAGAAAGAAAGAGTAGGGTAATCCGCAGACTCCTTTACTTCTCAAGATTGGATTGCTTTTCATCAAAAATAAGTGGACAAAAGACTCATAGGAACTTGCAAAAATGTTGGTCAGCAATTATAAGAGGAGTTCAATACCAATACAAATATTTTCACTCATAATTAAGAATGGTGTAAATCATAATCAACATGCCTTAATTTGTTCAATATTTTTAAATAGACAGATATTTCTCAATTATTTAGTCCACATATTTGCACTATTTAATCTAAGGATACTTTGTGCTATTTAATCTCATTGTTACACATTATTCATACTCACAGTGTTTATCTTTGGTCTAGGTTGACGGTTTCTACGACACCTCAGCAGGACATGAGGAAGCAGGCGCTGAACTCAGATGATGAGCCATGACAAACTCAACACTGTGCTTCCTGTATTTATTCTTCCTGACCTGAACTCAGATGAACTTTACTTGGTCATACAATGTTTTTATCCACAATCCAAAACTAGATGAATAGAGATGATGTATTATCTCTTGCTGCGTATACATTGTATTTATTCATTGATAGCATTTAAATATTAGACAATTTTATAATGCCAACTCTATCTGCAAAATCCATTATGTCGATTTGGAAAATGTCACCTACATATCATTTAATTCCTGTATTGTTTAGCTGCAATAGTAGCTGATTGATCGTAACATGTAACTAAATCTACCTGTCAAAATTACGCTCCCAGCCCAAAGTAATATATCTTACTGACTACGTTTACAGCAACCAGTGAAGGCTAGCAAGGTGGATGTGTTGAGAGTAACAAGCCTGTTGTTTAGCAGACATGTCACATGAATCAAGCCAATTGTACGATAGCCTTCTTTGCAGTGGCAGCCTCGTAAACAGCAAGGTCAGACGCTACAGTACTTGGAAACATAAATGGGTCATATATATTGTAACAAGACCATGGGGGTTAGGGCAAACACGACCCTGAAAGCAACCTTGCTTGTACCCCTCCCCACAATACTCATTTTTCCAGACTCCTTTATTGCTCATTTCTACAGCAACCGTGTGCTCATTGGTTTGCTTCTTTAATACCTGATATCAAAGCATCCTCGTTTCATGATATTTTTATTATATCCGCAATGATTTTATTTTATTTTTTCCCCCACCAGCATTAGACTTCCTGCGCTGTGCACTCGTAACACCCCTTATTGGCCAAGACATGCACATCACCACATTGGCACTCTCACCACAAATCCATTGAGATCTAAGGACAGAGGACCCCATGGGGGCCCCCGGGGCAGACAAACAAAAATAATAATTGGCTCCAGTTTATTGATGACTGAATTTTGCACATCACACACTTGAATCATTCCTTGATAGCAAGTAGCAACAGCCAGAGGAAGCTACTTTGAGGCCGTAAGCCAGAGAGGTCAGCAATGCATCACTTGCCAAAGGATTAAGGACATTCAGAGATGAGCAGTTAGAGATTTATCAAGTGTGGGAGCATAAAAAGAGAGACAGCCATTACCTGATATGCATTAATGTGCCCACTGGTCACAGGTTTGATTATTTAAGTGCCAACCCCATTTTTATTGCTTATTAGCTTCATCAGTAATTTTAAAATTTTTGTCCACAAATTATATATTTTTTATTTTTTATAATTCTATTCTATAAAAATGTATTTAGATTTAAAAAAATTTTTTTAAACACTTGGTCATTTTCTTGTAGTTTTAGGTCCAATACATATCTTGTGTTTATAAAAGTATATTGTCAGTTTCACTACTTTTAGAAAGTTTTGACCAACAGTATTTGACTTTTTGAGAAAAAACCCCAAACAAAAACCAAATACAAACAAAACAAAACAAAACAAAAATTGAAAAACTCTAGTTGGGTCTTGATTGCAGTGTTTAACCATCAATATTTGATTATCAGCCTTTATTCAGCCCATGACTTAAGCTTTAGCAACATCTCTGATTTGCTTGGGAAACCAAAGATCAAATGGTCAAATGTAAGTGTGAGGATCAAGAAAGCCTTTTTCTGCAGAGGAGAAGTTGCTGGAGAGAGAGCAGCCCATGTAAGGGACTGCAAGAATGGAGGGCTGCAGACCACAACACAGAGTGACTCACAGAGGACCTCAGGAGAACCTGTAGCAGAGTAAAACAGTACAATGAATTGAGTAAAGATCACACAGATCTGCTCCTAGATGGGAGAAGCTAAAACGTAGGCAAAGGAAAAGCCCAATAGGGCAAGAGAATATAGTAAGGTTAATCATCCGACAAGAGTGAAATCTCCTTTTTTTTTTTTTCATACAAAAAGCTACATTTTGTTTATTACGATTGATTCTTAAAGGCAAAAAAAAGGTTAAAAAACCAAGGAAACAAGTACTTTTATTGGCATTGTAATTTAATTGTTTCTGATTCAATAAAATTACTTCTTCACATGATGCATTCTCATTTCATCCACATGGAAAACCCTAGGTTGAGATAAAATGTCACACTTCCAGACCAATTAGTATCTTGGTGGATAGAACAGGTATTTTTCTTGCACCCAATGTGATTTAGATTTGTGGTCTCCCCTCTACTATATATGCAATGATTTCATTTACTGAAAAGTTAAAATCATAGTTTAGGTACATTTCTGGCATACATGCAGAGACAGTGGGACAAGTTGAAGTATTTACATTATTATTTAGATGTAATGAATCAAGATAAGTATCACATCATGCTTGTGACAGTTGGTTCAATAGATAGCATTTCAGGACAAATGAACCCAATCTTTAGAGGAACAAGAGCACACAAAGATAAGTAACTTAAAAAAAATGAACCATGACACTAGTTGGGTCTAGACTACAACTCTTGTAGAACATGAGATTGAGAATGTTGCTATTTTAAACAGGTAGGTAATGACTCTAATAGCACACAGGTGCATTGGGCACCAAAAGGAGAGGCTTTGCCCACACAACAGTTAACACCACGGAGCTGAAGAGCAAACAGGTCACCACAACAATGACATGGGCATGTTCGAACTAAATATGATATTTTGGCTTCAGTGGTTTCTATTGATGATACCTTGAATTCCAACTAACAGTCCAGCAAGAGCTTTAGCTAAAAGAGATTTCGTTTCTTTAGACAATAATGATCCAACTAATGTCAGCACATGTATTGATATACAAGATACACACACAGCAAGTAGAAATATTTACCTCTGCAAAAAAACTGTTAATTTACCTCAGTTAACACTAAAATGAATGACTGCATTGCAGCTCCTAAATACTCCACATTTCTTTTTTAAAGAAGGTAGAAATATTACAGTGGAACATCCTACACTAAAGATGCTTTTGTGATGTACTTACATTCTGTGATATTCATACATTCAGATTGCTTTGTAATTATCTGGTCTTTCGCAGACTGTGCAATTTAAAACTTTCAAATCTTTTTATAAAAAACTGGAAACACACTAAATGTGAAATCACGGACTCATCACTCTTGAAGTACACTGTCCTAATAAAAAGTCCTACATTTTGAAAATTAAATGTTCATGTATGTTATCAGGATTTCTGCTAAACATTTTGAATATCTAAAGGTTATACTTCTTGGTAATTTTTAGTAGCGGTAATTCTTTAAGTTGCATTTTTATGCAAAAGAGGACTGAAACAAAGAAGTATGGAAACATTAGTGTAAACAGTGGCAAGTATGTAAAAGAGATTATATAAAATAAGAAGGACAGTCACACAGTGGGGAAGTAAAGAAAAGTGAGATTGTGTGAAAGGTATGTAGACATAGATAGGTTAACAAAGCTCCTGGTTGTTGCTGGTGATTCTTACTATTTTTCCTTTCCAGGCAGCAAGGTGGCCATAATTTGTAATATTTAAGCTACAAACCCCTATTGAAAGGCAGTAACAGAAAATCCTGAAGTTAAACATTTTTGACTCAATGTCAAGTAACAGAGGATGCTACCGTATTCAGCCTTAATTAAAAACCAGATCAGGTTCAGCGGTGCCTGTTAACCCACAGATAAGGAATATAATGTAATTGGAGTGATGACATGTTTATGATTTAGATGATGAGATTGGTTGGTAAGAAACTTAAGAAATTAGTTAATTTTTTATCCAGCTTTGAAAACGTAAGTAAATTACCAGCAACAGAAGGCAGCCGATTAAAGTGATAAACTTGACTCATTTTCATTAACAGATCCTTAAAAAAATTAAGCAAGAAAGATTTTTGCCTTCCCTTGGTTATGTTCCCCTGTGGCACAAAGATCAATTACTAAATTGATTAGCGATACTCTTGAGCTTAATTTTTTCTTTATATAAATCATCTTAGGTTTCTGACATTCCTACCTCTCGAACACCGAGGGTAAGACCGACAAATTGTTTACATTAAAGAAAACAACCAGCAATAATACTTTAAGCAAGGAGCCAGATGAGAAGACAATAATTGTTGAAGTAATTACTTTCAAATTATATCAATTTAAAATTACAATTAATATCTAATTTGAAGACAGCAAGAGATTGTCTCACAAACACAATACAGGTACCCAGAGAACTATTTCTGATAAACTACACTACCTGACTTAAATTCTGCTGTGCCTGCTATGGTAGACACATGCACAAGCTTGTCTTAATTCTTGAAAATCTCAATGAACAAGCTTGACCCAAAGTGTCTGTCTCAGATGAGACCAAACTCAAGCTATTTACTGTTCTCTACTGTATCCACCATGTTTGAAGGAGGAGAAATACTGAGGCTGATCAAAAATATGATTTACACAATCAACCACACAGATGTAAACAGATGTTTCTGTAACAGGTGACTCTAAACATTAGATCAGCACCTCATGCAGCTAAACCCTCAATAAAGCTTTGGAAGAAGGCCTAGCAGATACAGCACTTCCTGAAGCCAGTTGTAATTTTTTTGTTTGTTATTTTTTAAATCATTTGCATGTGGTTTAGTTCAGACACATAATACCATTCCAAGCCCAAACAGGACTGCAAGACTTTAAGCCCAATTCACAGGGCACTACTATTTGGAGTGCAGTTAACAAGCAGAGTACAAGCTAGAACATGTGAATGTCTAACTTCTATAATATATTTATTAAAACAGGCCACCACGAAAACAAAGCTTAACACAACTCCAGCAGAACTTAAAGATGTTTATAATTTTTTATAAAACGGTTGACAATGAGTTTTATTTTTATGAGAAATATTGATTTCTTTAACTGCCGCTGGGCTTGTTTTTCATGATTATTAACAACAGAAGAGCATATTGAAGACCCTTATACATTGCGTCTTCTTTATCAAGACAAAAAAAAAACTTGTTCCTTTTAGGCATTCTCAATTTTTCTAATAAAAATCAATTATTTGTCTCAATGCATGACCAGAAATGGAAATCAATGCTCTTTTTTCTTTTCCTTGGTCCTTCATTTAAAAGAACAAGCAAAAACAGCTATCTGTGTCTTAGGCAGCCCCATAATCTTTTGTTTTGCATTGTTCCTCTTTGTGTGCAGAACAAGAGGGACGTTCCTTCAACCTTGACCGAGTGCCTCAGCTTAGCATTGCAGTTATCAATAGATAGCATTCTTCACGGGTGCTGAACTGAAGTGAATGAAGCTTCAACAGATAGTGTGTGGTCATGTCATGTCATTTATGAATAGGTAGCCACGCCAAACTTGTCATATGCACGAGTTGGAAAATTATATAATGAAAAAAGATTGTCATGAATAGTCAAATAAGTTATTCAGCCACTGGTGTATTTTTTATCTGGGCATGTTGTTGCCAAAGGCCTTGACTGTACAGATTCAATGTTTTGTGCCCCAGCTCAACCTTCATTATCCATCAGTATTCTTCACTGAGACAATAGTGCTGACTTCTTTCGATGTGGAGAAATTAGGACTATTGACTGACAGTGCAAGTTTTCACTTTTATCATTTAGGCTTTGCCCAGATACTTTCCAGAGAAAGCACATTTCAGTTATGAGATCCCATTCTCTCAACCATGATCCAAATCTCATAACTATAATGTAACTGTGGGCTGAAACATCGACAGGCCAGAGAATTGAGATCAGTGCAAAGTAGCACCCACATTTCTACAGACAAAGTTTCAATCCATCTATTGATTGTGATCCTTTTTGGCATAACTTTTAAAGAAATGGAAAAACTGGCATGAAGGAGCGGATCCCTTTTGAAATGATACAATTGCATAAAACATATTTTATGATTTTGCTGTTGAGTTTACACATCAAACAAAGCTCATCTAATAAGTGTTGGGGGAGAGAGGGCACCACACAGACACCAAAGAATCCCTTCAGAACTGACATGAAATACAGCTTAACATTTTCTTCAGTTTAGATAAACTTGTCCTTGTGACTGTATTGAATGAGCGAAAAAAAAGGGGGGGGGGGGGGGGGGTAGGCCGCACTGTTGAATAAGATGCTCAACAAGCAGTCCTTGAGCACACTCCCAGAGGTAGCGAGGGGCAACACACGGGAAGGCCATCTCTCAACAATAAGCTCCAAATAAAAATAATTTTCACAGTCTAACAAAACTGTGAAAGAGTCCAAAGTCAAATCCCTTGTCTGAGCTCAAAATCACAAGTCAACATTTTTCATGCAGGTTTGTAAAAAAAAGAATAAATAAAAGGAAAAAAAAGGGTTTGTTTGTTACCTGTCACAGCAAGGGCTCAGGTTGCAGCTGGATATCAGTTTTTAAGAGCCAGATATAGAAAACTATGATTTGAATAATGTTCTCTGTCAGCTTGTGCTATGCTTGTTAACTGCATATTTTCATACACCCACGCAAATGTTTAGAGAACATATTCAGTGACACACGTGCACATACTAAACCACATATGGACCATGAATGCAAGTGTAGACTGACGGAAGGTCAAATAAAAATACACTCTCTTTACACAAGGCAGCATTTGCTCACTTTAAATGCAATGGAAATGCTGTTTAAACATCTAAAGTACCTTTAATGTGTCATAAACATTACACAATGCTTGGCCAATAAATGATTAAATAGACAAAATCAATGCTTGGGTTTAACAAGGAGGAAGATTTACTGTGTTTTTTAAACTGTTATGATGCAAAAACTACACTTGAGCGGCAAAAAGGTTACTACCCTGGATTTTTTTTACATTTTTAATCATTTCTGCATATTCTACGTCAGTTTTTAATTGACAAAAAAAATGTTTATTGGGGTTATAATCGAATAACTCTTAAACAGTATTAACTCCTCTTAAATGTTTTAGCCTTTGCATTAAGAATCATTCATCATTACCTACATTTTGCTTTTTTGACAAGAACATTACCAAAAAAAAAAACCTTTAATGGAAAACTAAAACCAATTACTACTACTATTATTTGCATAAATTAACTTATTTAAATGACAAGCCAGCCGGTGGTACCAGTTTCACAGTGCGTGGAAATATTCTAAAAAATATTTTATTGTTTTATATGTACCTGTTGAGCAAATTTAAAGTAAGACATTACTCCTTCTACAGTTCAGAGAACTGACAATATAAATTGTAGTTTGTTCTTTCTATAAGTCAGGAATACAATTAATAAAATCTGAATGAACATTTTGTGTTTTTCAAGTTAAAATTCATAACCTTATAAACTCAATGGATATTGCTTCTTCTAATATTTAATCTTAAAGCATTTACAACTTTCTGCACCACCTTTTACCAAACATTTGTAATATCTTCCAAACGTATAGTGAAATATGTATGAGAACATGTCACAAACACTTCTACAAGATATGAATAAAGCACAGGGATAAACTGTTCCTCTTTTTATTTATTTTTTTGGAATACATTCTGAGAAAAAACTAGTTGACAGACCCACCTGCGACTATGTAACACTGCGCCAACTTTCACTGGTTTCCACACACAGGGACACTTATTTCAAGTGATAAAAGTGCTGTAATTTGCAACCAAATATGATACAATTTTCAAAGAAGAAAATGACTCAATTTTCTACTTTTTCCATCAAGTCTGCTACCAAAAAGCATTCGCAGCTCTTTGACTTTGTAACACGGTAATTCATGTGTTTATCTTGTGCCTTACAAAGGTGTTGGTTTGTGCATTTTTTGATGATTAGGCCAGGTAATACTATACCGCGTAAACCTTAGGTTGTTTGTATTTGGAGTTATGCATGTGTCCAACACTTTGTTAAAAATGTATTTCATCCAAGTATACTAAAAATTAAATGTATTTCATCAACAGATATAACCACCCCAAACTGGGATTGCATGGCTAAAATAAGTCATATAACAGTAAGAACATATAAACAGATACTTCTCTTATAACCAGTTCCAAGAACTCACACAGAGTACTGCAGGGATGTGTGCTGACAAAGAAGCACTGTAACAGTAAACTATGGCACAGAAAAGAAATGGAGCAGCAAAAAGTGAGCTTGCATCGCTGTTATATAATTAGTATGTCAAGCGCTAGGCCCTGAGGCCAAAAAAAAAATACCTTTGCCTCTCATGGGGAGCCATGGCAGGGAGGTCAAATGAGATGGAAGGAGGTATTTAAACTCTAATATAAAAGAGGTCCAACAGTTCCGGCAAGGAATTTGTGTCGCTGTACAGCAGCTCGCAGCATGTAATCCCTGACACAGTTGGTAAGGCTCTGCTGACACGACATTCTGAAAGTCAAGACTCGGGCGCAAAGTGCTGATCGGTTCATATACTTCTCCCCTGATAGATTAGGTTTAAAGGCGGTTTGATGGGACGTCCCTTTGTCATTTACTGTATATGTTGTTTTTTTTATGCTGTGAAATGAGCCAAGTGATTGAACCTTTCGGCGAACTGTTGTTAAAAATGTTTTGATCCTAAAAAAAAAGAAACAAATGTGCATGTCTAAAATAAAGATTGCTACTCATCTTCATGCACGTAAGGATGGTATTATAAACCTTTTACATTCAGACATGACTAGAGGGAGAAGCATAAAGCTCAGCAATCATTGGTTATTCTTCTGGTTATTCTACCTTATTTTATGTCCTGCTGGTCTTGCATTAATCTGAGAACAGTAACATTGAAATTTCCAAGTTATTTAAAGTCTGTACTTCTACAGAGCGAAAAAAATTTTCACAAGTAGAAAACTTTTAGGACAGCCAGAGATGATGAAGAAACACATATAGCAGAAAGCTTGTGGGAGTCATTGCTATTAAAGCTGGTTATTCAAGCTAATAAATTATTGAGAAGGACTTTTTTAAATTACTGGATTAACCAAAAATATATTAAAATTACAATGGTTTTACCATGAGTTTTTTTTCTTTTTTTTTTACTCAAGCTAATTTATTTGCTGCCCTAAATGCTTTCTATGTGTTACTTCAGTCTCTTTTTGTTAGCAGCATCCTTTATCTCACCGCATGCGGATTGTCAAGTATTGTCATGGTAATGACCCGAGCTTGACCTATGAGTTTCTACTAATATGAACAAAGAGGGACAGTCCCTCACTGGCAGCAAGATTAAAGTGTATCTCAATCCATTATGTGTAAAGTGCCTCTAGCTATGAACATATGAAGCCTTCACTGTGGGAGGAACAACGTAAGATCAACTCTGTCAAGCAATTTATCTCAGATCTGCTCTTGTTCACTTCAGTCGATAAGCAAACAACATTAAAAATAAATGAGAAGACATCAGACAAGATCATTGTTATAATAATTATCTGCTGAGAGCAGACATTGATAGAGTTGTCTCATGCCTTGATTAGAAGTGACCTATTTCTTCCCCCCTCCCCAGCACAAAGTTACAGTGCACCCACAAAAGACGAGCTCGCAATCAGGGGCATTCACATGAGCAGATCCAGTCCCACAACCCCCAACAATGACATGGAGGCAAACAAATTCAAACTGGCACACACACACTCATGCACACACAACCACCAGCCAAGGAAACAAAAGTCACACACAGAAGAATGTGCATTTGATTAGGGGATGTGTATTTGCTAACCCACCCACACACATGTACTAAATACAACACACTGTAGGCACAGATAAGTCATGGGTAACTACAAGGAATCCTCTCACTTCTATTGTGATTCAATTTCCTGGTCCTCACACAACTGAAAAATGCCATCCATCAAAACAACCTTTTCCACCACACCAGAGTAATATCTAAATCTAAACCAGATTTCCAAATGTCGTTACTATTAAAACAAATAAATATAAAAATTAAAACATTAATTATGAGCATTGTTTATTTCTTTTTTCACCTTAAGTGCCTTGCAAAATAGTTCTCGCATTTATTTTTTTTCACATTTTATCACATTAGAACCAAAACATTTAGGCTCATTTGTTTGGTTTTTATGTTTTTGTGTTAGAAGGACACAAAGTAGTTCACAATTGTTCACCACCCACCCATGAATCTGTGTACATTATCCTGTGAGACTTTCACAAACAGATACAATTAAAGCTAATATTTTTTGTCTGACTAAATATTAGATAGCTTAATTAAACCCTAATGACATTGGTTTTCATGAATCCCTCCTAATCCAACTTAAAAAGTAGGAATAAATGTATCCAGTGCAACACTCTATCTTAATCAATGCACACATTATTGGAACAGTTTTACAGCAACAGTGCAGAAGTATCCATAAAAATTACAATACATGTTTTGTAGGTGCAGACCCAGTCTTTTTAATCAGCAAAAACAAATCTGAGGCCTCTAAACACACTCCAAGAAGGGTCGTTATTTTGTAGTTTAAAATTCTTTGATTTCCGCTCCTGATAAACTTCTTTGTTTAAAAGACAAAACTGGCAAATTATACGTCTTTTTGATATTTCTTTGCAAATCTAATTAACTATATTCACAATTGCATTGCAGTTGTTGGGTGAAAACTTAAAATATCAACAGAAACTTAATTGCCTTTATTCTAAAAATATGCAAAGTAAATAATAACTTCATCTACCTTCAGATTTTTGAAAGCGTTCATGTGAGTAGATATCCAGAATTGCTTTCGTTGTCTTACCTGCCTGCCTAATCTCATTTAAACCCCTGGTTACCTCGATTTGCCTCCCCCTTTATGGATTATCTTGCCTGTTTTTGTTGTTTCTAAGTGGCCATACCTGTTTTCTGAATCTGACCTGACCACCGAGATCTGCCTACACCCAACATTCCTGCTTTCTACATAAAGGACCTGATAAAAGTTGTCACTTGCTTCCTGCACCAGTGGTAACATCATCTTGCTGCCACCAGTTCTCGCTGGGGGACTCACAGAAAGGATTCTTAGTTTCACCCACATCTTAAGAAGGTTAGTGGCTTTATTTCTGAACTCTCCAGATTTAATTGAACTTATTTCAGCCACTAACGTGTCTATCCCTATTCAATGTTTGCAAGCAGTTATTCGATGGATTTATTATTAATAAATCTTTATAAACATTCTCTGCTGTGTCTGGCTAAATTAGTTTGTCCTTTTTCTGTCTGGTTGTTAAAATATATGGGTTATGCAAATGTCAAATCTTACACATCTTTACACACTTTGCTGTTGAAGGAGAAGTCCAGTTTAATATTATATGGATGCCTGAGGGGGGAGTGTTTAACAGTGATCACTTTGATAGTTTGCAGAATAAAAAAGGTGATGGTTAATTTGCTCAGTAAGACTCATCTCCCTGTGGTTTTTGTAAGAGTATTTAAACCTTTTTCTTTCCAGACAATAGGACTAAGAAAAATATTCCCCTTTGACTGACTGAACAGGTAATGTAAAACTTTAAGCACTTGACTGTAATCTGCAATATTTTGATGCAGTAAAACCTTTATAAATATGATGTAAACAGACATTTTTTTCTTGTTATTACTGTATCAACCTAAACCTGCTGTTTAAGGTCCATTAGCTTTGTAGAAAATATTTCTGCAACAAAGTTCTCCAAATTATTAAATAAACATAATATTCCGTAGTACTTTAATTACTGAAATTGGCTTGCATAACTTCGGTCAACAGTTTTACGTGTTTTTTCAGAAAAATTCCACATTGTCAAGCTATGTTTTTCATCACATAATTTAATTAATTTCACCTTGATGCCATCTAATTTAAGTGCAGAGATTCCTTCTCCAGCAAAACATCACCAGGGGTGTTGTTTTCCACCCCAGTACCTCGGTGGTAGGATTGTAGCTTCAAGATTTCAAGCCTTTCCTTTTTTATTCAGACGAAGCAATGGTCATTGTGGACCATGACTTTAATATGAGCTGCATGAAACCACAGGAAATTTTGAGTTTCCAAAATTATTTATGGGGATTTTATTTGCAAACGGTATTCAGGCTTTTTTGTGATTTCTGAATTGATAAAAGGATTTCATTGTGCCTGATGATCTTTTCTAAAAAATTTCACCTAGCATCTGTTCTTGGTTTGATACGATTAATACATAAACCTAACCCTAAGTCAATGGCTCAATGCAATCTGCTGGGGTTCCTTAGATTGAAAACTTTTTCAAACTGATTTGTAATTATGTATGTATGATTTTTATTGATTTTATTGTAAATTGCCTTGAAACAACATCTGTTGTAAATTGCCGCTCTGTAAATAAACTGATTCTTGATTCTTCTTGATTCATGCCAAAACATATCCGACTCTGGAACAACCTGATGGATGACCATGTTAAAACTGTTAATATTTAAACAAAAATACATTTAGAAAAATGTGTAGTTATTTAATGTTTTATCAATCACTAGCCCAAACCATTCTATAAATATATTCTGTCTGAAATTAGAATAATTCAACCTCGTTTTTATGCTGAATATATGTGGGGAACTCACTGACTCTGTTTATAATAATAAACTTTCAACTCAAGATGGTCAGAAATGTAAAATAAGCAGAATTAATATGTGTAAAGATTTATAAGTGCACCACCACACACCCAGAGACTGACTTGCTGCCCTCTCTATTCCTTGGAAGAGATTCACACGACCCGCTGCCTCAGGAGAGTCCACAGCATCATCATGGAGACCTCACACTCCGGTCACCATCACTTTTAACTTCTCCCCAAGGCGTTTCAGGGCACTAGGGGGCGAAACCACCAGACTAAAACATAGCTTCTTTTTAAGAGCTGTTGTTGCCCTGAACGTCTCACATAAACTGTAACTACTGTTGATCAAACATGCTGCATAATTTAAAGATGCAATAACTATTGTTTACACATCCCTGTATATATATTTTTAATTCTACCTTGCAGTTTTTATATAACTTTTAAAATATTTATTTCTTTTTGTTCTTTTAAAGCTGCTAAAAACCTTCAGTTGTTTCCTTGGGAATAACGACAAATAAAGAATTCTGATTCCGATTCTTAGTCTCACAGGCAATTCAGGCTTTATCTTTATGAAAGCGAAAATCTGAACAGTCAGATCATAAAGCTAAACACAGAGAGGAGAAATATAGGCAAGCCACGCTTCCAGTCCAGGGCTGCCCATTGGATCACTTTTCATCAAAGCATTTTGAGGAAACATATGCCTTGATTGGTCAGATGTCCCATAACTGTTTTAATGGGCATTATACAGAAGGAAGGCAGATGAAATGCGCCAGACAGCCAATCATTAGTGAATGTTGCCATTCTAAAATCTGCATTAAGAAACTCTGCAAAGTACAAGGCTTTAACATCAACATATTACATATTACATAGGTTGAAAATTAGAGAGTGAGCTTTTAAAATAAAAATGAATAGAAAACCATTTGTTGGGGGAAAAAAGGACTGAACCGTAAAAGAATGAACACATAACAGCTAAAGTTAATTCAGATAAACTTTGAATTACTAGGACAAATTATCATAAGAAATACAGAATATTGTACTGAGATGTTCATATGGATTCACATTCCTTGTGACTAACAAACCAGAATATGTTTTATAGCAGCAGATACAGGTAATTGCTCTATCCTAACTGGAGTGCAACGATGGGTCACTGATTCAATCAGCCGTGCCTGTAGGAGGATTGAAGTAACAGCAGAGGTGGAATGTGAGGGCAAGTGTTGTTACCAATCCAGGATGGGACATGTTAATTAGCAGCTAAGAAACAAATACATAAAACTGACCAGAGGTTAAAAATGAGAGTTGAGAACATGGCCTATTACTGGACTATAAGACCTTTCAAAGCCTGCTAATAGGGACCAATAGTTGCTGTTAATCCTTTATTTCTTGATAATATCCATTCAACGTGAGCAAATGGCCAAGGCCATGGTGTTCCACCAAAAATAATTATATGATATACAAAGGCACATGAAAAACTAGGAGATATATGTGCATGTTGTGCTGTTTTAAAAATTAAAATAAGGATCATCAGTCAACAAGGATCTATGTAACCATGTTAAAAAATATATGTTTTTTTTTTGTGCTTTTCACAGAAATGAGATGGCCACAGCGTCACAATTCCTATCTGGAAGTTAAAGGTCAAAGAAACACCTCAGGAGATTATACTATTATATTGAGAATGCATATTTTAAGTCTGACTGACTAAAACAAAACTCCCACGGTTATGTATTTGCACTCTTTCTGACAAAAAAAAGTATTTAGTGAAGACGTGTCTCTGGCAGTAATGAGGAAGGTTTTACTTTCAAAAAGTTGACTGAGTTTGTATTTGAGTAACTAAGTAAACATTAAAGTAACTATTGTGTTACTTAGAAATAATCACAAGTATGTAAAAACAATTTGAATACCCTTCTCATGGAACTAAAATGTAACTTAAAATATTATTTGATATAAGTTACATTTTTGTTCAAGTATTTCATATACAACCCATATACATTACTAAGTAAGTGATCACTTAAAAAGGGGGAAGTACAAAGATAAAGCGCTACACATAAATGTAACCAATAAAATGTTACATTGTACATAAATGAGCATAGACTTAGGTTTTAGATCTCTTTGATATAATTGCACATAAATGGGTCTCATATGGCCATCAAATGAGTATGAAACAAATTGCCAAGCAATGTAATGGAAATGTAAACACACCAAACTGGCATAACTTCATAAAAACTGAGGCTATAATATTATTTCCATCCATTTTCTATACACCCTTGTCCCTATTGGGGTCAGGTGGGTCTGCTGGCACCTATCTCCAGCCTACAATGTGTGAGAGGCAGGGGTACACCCTGGAGAGGTCGCCAGTCTATTGCAGGGCAACACAGCGATATAAAGAGCACACAACCACTCATACACACACTCACACCTAAGGACTATTTAGAGTGCCCTAACTGCCTAATTGTCGTGTTTTTGGACTGAGGGAGAAAGCCGGAGTACCTGGAGAGAACTCAAGCATGTACAGGGAGAACATGCAATCTCCTTGCAGAAAGACCCAAGGCCCAAGGTGGAATCAAACCCAGAGCCTTCTTGCTGCATGGCAACAGTGCTATCCACTGCGCCACTGTGCAGCCCGCTATAATATTATATATTATATATTTCTTTAACACAAAAGTAAAGTGGACTTGGTTGCAATTTAACATTGAAAAACAAGTGCACTGTAAAACAAAACCCTGTTATAAGAATTTAAACAGATAATAAAACAATATAAAGTCAATGGATATCTGTAAAGAGCTACTGCGATAGTACCAATAATAACCTATCTCAATCTATTATAATTTATGCGTCAATCCAGTGTCTTTTTTAGTGTGTGAATAAATAAATAAATACCAATGTCAAGCCTAGGGTGCATAATTCCAGTCATTGATGGCTATCTGTATTATATATGTTTGTTAGCTTGAATGCATTAAATTTTGTATTAAATTAAAAACAAAAATATATGCCCGCTACTTTGTATACAGAGTTTCCATGATTTATAGGTATAAAAATAAGATATTAATATTTATTTAGTATGTGATTCACCTAAGTTACCCTGTATATAAGACATTGTGACCAAATGAATTGCATCTAAAGGCAGAGGAAGACCAGAGTCATCATGTCCTATGTTATCAACTGGGAACTTTTGCAAATGATGAAACTTGCCAGATGATGCTAAAGAGTGAATATTTATGAATTTTATATGGATTTCATTGTAAGTTCCAGGACCATGGACAGCAATAATGACAATAACTCAGTTTGGTGTCTTTCTGCCTTCATTAGGAATAGTAATCATATCTGCAATCAAGGATATATGATGCTGTAAGTATACTTTATGTAATTTATGAGGTATACTTGTCTTTTAAAGTTCCAGGCACTACTAACGTTTGTCAATATGATTGGTCTCTGGGCTCAATTTAGCCCTCCAGCATGCTTCAAACTTTATTTGGGAGTCATAATTTTGTTATTATATCGACTGAGTGTAGCATTCAAGTGGACCGGTCGGTGGTGTGACAGACTCATGATGTGACACCGGTTTTGCCCCACTCCTGGACCATCAAGTGCTGAAAGACT
The DNA here is from genome assembly GCA_032876305.1 of Orestias chungarensis. Taxonomy (NCBI): domain Eukaryota; kingdom Metazoa; phylum Chordata; class Actinopteri; order Cyprinodontiformes; family Cyprinodontidae; genus Orestias; species Orestias chungarensis. The sequence goes on along the minus strand of JAVLVB010000439.1, from coordinate 720,493 downwards.
CGTCTAAGTGATTACTGATATGTGTGAGCAAGCGCATGAGAGAAAAGCAGGCAAGCGTTTCACCAACCTTTACTCTTGCTGAGTGATGCTGGCCTGCTGCCAGCACTTACATTCTGACTGTCAGCGTGGGATATGGGGAATCCGTCTCCTATGGCCTGAGAGAAAGTAGTGCAACTGTAATAGATGATGTCTAGAAGTGACATGAACCAGATTCCTATTGACATATTTGTAATAGAAAGAAGTAAGCAGGAGTAATGGTTACATTTAATGGCAGCTTTGATTATTGGTTTTGTTTGGGATAAAATTGTACAGATGTTGATTTCACCTTGGGGGATGAAGCACTTTCTGGTTCATACTTCCCTGTTAGTTATTTTAGAAACACACACTAAGCTCATAATCTAAAGATACGTTTTCTAAATCTGCATATAAACATATTCAAAATACCTGCCATCCTGCCTTTTAAATCAAAAATAAATTAGGTGTTTTCAAAAAATATTAATGAAGAAAATACAAAAATGTACATTTTCCTTCACATTTGAATTAATTTGAAGAAATGTATAGCGGGATTGTTACTTCCAGTTTCCTATGTCTTTCGCCCTCACATATGTGCCTAAACTCAGTCCAAACTTCCACAGCCATCCACTTTTATTCTAATTAGGAAAAGTTATTTCCTTCTGAAACCCCCCATCCCCACTACTCACCCTCAACACAAAAATAATACATTACAGATGTACACTATCAATGTAATTCAATTGCATTTATATTTTCTTTTTAATTTGCTGAAAAATCAAATGTTCTTAGTAAAAGTAGCACATTTTTAACACAGATCACAGAAATCTCCATGTTGACATTCACATCTTCAATGAAATTGTAGCAGCTTAAACATAGGTGTCTCTAATTTAATGTGTATTAATCTAAATAACCTATTTCGTCCAGCTCAGAGAATACATGTTTTTGAACGATGGGAGGAATATTCACTGTATTAGCTAAAGAAAAAACAAAAAAATCACACACAAAACACATAAATAAGGGCTATTGCAGGTATTCCCATCCAGGATATTTTTCTACTTCAAGGTGTAGAGACAAAAAATGCTTTACAAGGCAGCCTGTTGATAAATCACAAACCTATGCTATTGAATCCCCCACTCCAGTTATGCTTATATTCTTTTTAAAGATCAATCAATGATAAAAAAAAAGTTTATGCAGTTTTGAAGGTACAATTTCTGATGCATTTTTTGGGTAAACTTGATGTTATAGGTTTTACTAGTCCAGGAGTTAAAAGTATTTAGACTATGAAACACACACACACACACACACATGCACCCACGCACGCACGCACGCACAAGTTTGTATTTCTACCCATATTAGGACTTTGTATTGACTTCCAATCATTTTAATATTTGCTTTTATGCCTAACCTGAACATTTTCCCTAACCCTACCCATTAGCAATATGTTCATTAGCGTAGCCTTAACCAAAGTTAAATTTACACCACAACTGTAAAACTGACCTTTAACCCTAAAAGAAGGGGTCCTCCATATTAGGACCAGGCTTTGGCCCCAATAAGGGCCATCAGTCTTCAGAAGGTCAGTGAATAGGCCAAAGATGGTCCTAAATAGAATACCTTAACCAGTACACACACACACACACACACACACACACACACACACACACACACACACACACACACACACACACACACACACACACACACACACACAAAAGGCTTTCGAGTCAAACTGTGTGCAGAAGTGAAATAAAAGATCTGAATTCTGCCCTAAAAAAATTCTGATTTTTAGTTCCAGTTTATTTATTTATTTGTTTTTGTTAAACATATTTAAATTAGTGCTTAAAGAACACTAGGCAATAAAAACTGCTGTTGGTCCAGCTACTACCCATTTACAATATGGAGATTGACCATGACACATCATCATCAAAAATGTTATGCAAAAACCTAAAAATGGTATTATGGTCTTGATTTATTTGAAGTATTTTTATGTTTTTAGCTTTGGTCTTCAGAATTCAGTGCACAAGGGAAATGGAAAAAGCAAAAACAACCCGCTTATTTTAGATAATATAAATCTTTGAAGACTTAATGATCCTTTCAGTAACAGTTCACTTGCATAATAACAAACCTTAGGGCAAAGCCACCAATTTTCTATGTTCACAACAGATTACTGTGTGCATGCAGTGCTGCATTTTTCACAGGTCACCTCATTGATTGATATTACCAAGCAAGGCAGTTTGAAAATGTTGACACTTCTTCATCCTTCCTCTGGTATAATAACCTAAGAGTGCAGTCCGGCTGTAACATGGGCCATTAGCTAAAGAATGTTAAACATAACCATAGTGGTTGTGCCTGGCCAGCCAAATCAAATAACTGCTTTTACAATCGCTGCTTCACAACACTCTTTTGCTTTCAGGCCCGCTGCCAAGCTTATGTTGATTTTCTAGGAGCCTTGAGAACATAGCTGCATTGGCCTTGATTTACGCAGCCTTATTGGAATTTCTTTTACGAGCAAGTGGCGGATGGAAAGCAAGGATGGATTCCTTAAGAAGGGATGCTCTACTGATAAGGCCCTATTTGTGATGGGGATCGAGCAGGGTCTGACAACGAATCAATTCGATATGAGGTGGAGTAAACTGTAAAAAGGTGGCAGAATAGAGTGTTATCCAAAGGCTCGAAAGCTTGTATCTGTCAGAAAGCCCCGGGGAGTATATACAAGGGGTTGTGGATTTATGGCAGAAACACAAAGCTAAAGGAATGTGAAACAGTCCAGTGCCTGCATACCTGAATTTAATCCTATTATTTTTTGGATTTAACAAATAGTATTTGGTATAGTATAGTTGTTGAAATTATTATTATTTTAATTCCATTTCCATTGCATTTACTGTGGTCTTTTTTTAATCATATTTTTCATTTCCAGCACAAATGCTGTGTTAAACTGGCATTGAAAAACATCCTCATGAATGTTTTGCAGTTACCTTGTAGATGTAAAGTACCAGCGCTTGGATCGGTGCTGTTCACCCTAATCTTTACAAATTCATACTCTTGCAATTTTTGTTATTTTGTAAATAACTCGCTAGGGTGAACCCTGGAGCCAGTTGTTACCCAAAATTTCACTTTAACAATACAAGACTTTGTGCTACATAAACAACATGGAAACATTTCAAAAATTGCCAGCAGTTCATTAGTAACTATACCTAATAGACATTTTCCACCCATATATGTTGTTTACTAGCTATTAATTATTTGATCAGTATCAGTTGTGCTTTTTACCATGTTATATTTTACAATTTTGTTTGTGTTGTATGCAACTTTTCGGGTATAAACTAGGGTTGTTTCTTACTGACCCATAATGATTTCATAGCTACCTCATATATATTTATTTCCCAAATGTAACAGTTTTCTCATTTCTCTACTATCACTTGGATGTTTTGTACAGACGGCTGACATTATATGTGCATTCCAACCATAACTTCACTGCCTCACACATGTTTCAAGCACACTAAGACTATCTGTCAAGTGCACAAATGTCACATTGCTATAAGTTTGTCAATTATGTTTAGATCTTCAAATGCATTTTTGTTTTTTACATCTAACTTTCAGCAGTATGTTTCTCCATAATGCTTTAAAGCCACCAACCAAGAAAACGAGAAAAATCTAAATTTTGATGTAATAATAATAGGAAGCGAAAGTGGTTTGAAATGGTGCTTGAATAATTTTGAACCAGTCTTTCAAAAATCTATTCTCAAACCTCAGCTTCTACTACTTGTTAATCCAGAATCAGAATCAGAATCAGGCTTTATTGGCCAAGTATGCTCACACATACAAGGAATTTGTTTTTGGTTACATAGATGCTTGGAGTGCATGAAAAATACAGTAAAGGCACGAAAAATACAGTAAAGAAACATTTGTAACATTAAGCATGTGTAATTTATATATTTTTTTAAAAGTGCAGTTTTGTGCAGTATAAAAACTATAGAAGTAATTAAAATATATAAATGAATTGTTCAATTGTTCATGAGAATAATGGAAGTTGGAAAAAAGCTTCTCTGTAGCCTGGTCGTACGGGTCTTCATGTGTCTGAAGCGTTGGAAGGCAACGAAACAGGTGACGGCCAGGGTGAAACGGGTCGGTGATGATTTTCTCTGCAAGCTACCTGGTTCTGGAGGCATGCAGGTCCAGCAGTGCAGGCAGG
>JAVLVB010000439.1:692822-716192 GCA_032876305.1 Orestias chungarensis | reverse complement strand
GAGAGCACTGCCCCACACTGTGATGGATGTGGTGATGATGGACTCTATGATGGCTGTGTAGAACTGCACCATCAGCTCTTGGGCTAGGTTGAACTTCCTCAGCTGGTACAGAAAGTACATCCTCTGTTGAGCCCTCTTGATGATGGAGTTGATGTTGCTGTCCCACTTCAGGTCCTTGGAGATTGTTGTGCCCAGGAACCTGTAGGACTCCACAGCCATCACAGTCCTGTCTAGGATGGCGAGTGCTGGCAGGGTTGGGGGGCCCCTCCTGAAGTCCACGGTCATCTCCACTGTTTTTGCTGTGTTCAGCTCCAGATTGTTCTCACTGCTCCAGAGGACAGCCTGTTCAACCACCCGTCTGTAAGCAGACTCATCACTGTCGTTGATGAGACCAATGACTGTTGTGTCATCTGCAAACTTCATGATTGTGACAGAGGCGTCCATGGAGGTACAGTCATGTGTGTACAGCGAAGTAATCTTTCTGAGCCTCACCTGCTGTTTTCTGCCAGTAAGAAAGTCAGTTATCCACTGGCAGCTGGAGGCAGGTACTCTGAGTTCAGTCAGTTTGCTGTGTAATTGTCCTGGAATAATTGTGTTGAAGGCTGAGCTGAAATCCAGGAACAGAATTCTTGCATAAGTTCCTGGGTGTTCAAGGTGTTGGAGGATGAAGTGGAGACCCATGTTCACTGCATCGTCCACCGAACAGTTGGCCCGATAGGCAAATTGCAAGGGGTCTAGCAGGGGGTCCTTGATTTCCTTAATGTGATTGAGAACCAGTCTTTCAAAGGACTTCATGACCACAGAGGTCAGGGCAACAGGTCTGTAGTCATTTAGTCCTGTGGTAGTTATCTTTTTAGGAACAGGTATTATTGTGGAGCTTTTAAAACAGGACGGAACAACACACAGCTCCAGTGATCTGTTGAAGATCTTAGTAAATACAGGTGCAAACTGGTCTGCACAGGTCCTCAGGCAGGAGGGAGAGATTCCATCAGGACCAGGGGCCTTCTTGACTTTCTGTTTTTTAAAAAGTCTCAGCACGTCTTCCTCGCAGATCTTCAGGGCAGGCTGGATGGGTTGCTGATAGTCAGATGGGTGTGAAGTGGTGTTGGATGGGAGCTCGTTGCTGGGCTGTTCAAACATGCAGTGGAATCTGTTAAGGTCGTCGGCCAGTTGACAATCTCCCATTGTCTGTGTAGATGGCCTTTTGTAGCTGGTGATGTTCTGTAGACACCTCCAGGAGTAGTTTTTCTTTGCAGCTTTGATCTCTTTAGTTAGGGTGTTCCTTGCCTGGTTGTACAGCACCCGATCCCCACTTCTGTATGCTACCTCCTTAGACCGGCGCAGCTGTTTCAATTTGGCATTAAACCAGGGCTTGTCATTGTTGTATTTAATGTGAGTCCTGGTGGGAACACAGATGTCTTCACAAAAGCTGATGTAAGAATGATGTAAGCTGATTTTAGGTTAATTCTACCCTAACCCTAACCAGTCAGCCTGTATACTTCTGATAAGTGACTCTCTGTGTGGTGCTTCTTACTCTGCTTACAAGATCCACTTTCGAGTTAGTGCTTGCAGCTGATGTAAGATCTTTCAGATTCTCTTATTTTCCACCTACACTAGCTACTCTGCCCATTCTGTTAGCTGACACCTTTGAGAAAGATTTTGATTTTTAATAGTGCATATCTCAGCTTGTGCTGCACAATGAAAAATAAAAGCAGTAGGATTTGATAACAGTTTGATGGTCTGATGAGATAAAACAACAATGTTTTATAACATCAAACTACAAAAAAGACTTTATCAAAAGCATACTTTAAAACCTGTTTAAGGTTATTCTAAAAAGGTATTTTATTTATTCTGACAACTGAGCCTTACAGGACTGCTTATCCTAATTTAATAATGGTGCATGTACAACTCTAGCAAAGGTATAGGGTTCTTATGTTTTTAATCTTTCGTCATCAAAATAGAGCTGAGATCTTTTTGTCTTGTAATAACTTTCTGGAGCTAATATGTTCAAGTCATTTTAGGTTAAGGTCTTAATATATTTTGAATTTGCTTTTGTTGGATTAAGAAGTCAGATTGCTCCTTAGAACCGGGACCCAATGTAGATCTACTTTGCTTGAACCTGTATTCTAAAAGATGTTTGTTAAACTGTAAACTTATCAAAAAAATATGGAGAAACTGCCAACCTTTTGTACACAGAATAAAATTTAACATAAGCAGATCTTTAGAGAGGGAACAAAAAAACATTTAAATGTTTACTATAAAAGGAATGTATAGTTATTTACACTGTATTAATGACAACACATAAACAGACTACACTAAGTATTGTCAAAGCTTGCGTCTTGTATCTTTAGGCAGGGTTGACTCAGGTTGTTTCTTTTAAGAAGCACTCATTTATGCAAACCGGCTTTAGGTTTTTGGTTTATGTTGTCTGTCGTTTTTAGCATTTTTGTTTTTTAATGTTTGATTTTAAAACCAATATCTGGATTTACTGTAAACCACTTTGTAGTTTTCTGATCTGTAAAACATACTATAATAATAAGATTTATTTACAAAGCTCACCACTTTCCAAAAGTTATTACAACTTTAAATTATTAGTAACTTTTGGGCTGCAACTTTTTTCTTTGTAATTTGTATTGCTGTATTAAACAATACACTTCTCGAAAAAGAAGATGAAACTAACTCCACGTTTGAAGTTTTGCCAATCCAATTAATCCCACAAATGCTGATCCTTTTTTCTTGCAGCAAGGAGATCAGTCTCTATAAAGTTTTATTTGCTGGCATATGGCCAGAATCTATCAGTCTTCAAACAAAACACCTCCTTATGTAGTATTACCATTCATATCGAAGTTAGCACTTATTCTAAAGCTGAAGACTTTTTATTGTTCTTGTCAATAAGTTTTCTGATGAAGAAATTCAAAAATGCTATAACTGCAATAATGTATATTTGTGACATAATAATGCAAGATCTAAGTGTGATTTTTATTTATGCTAAATTCCCTCAGTACTCTAGGTTAGCTTCCCAAATAAGCATTTATTTTTGCTTCATCCGGTTTGGGGGTCAGTATTTGATTCAAGCAAAGCTGTTTTGGTGATGTCTTCATGAGGAGTTATGACACGGTGTCGATTATGACCAAAAGAAAGAGTTCTGGTAAAGAAGAAAGTCACAAATCAGAGTATTCCAGAAGTCTTAGAAAGAATCAAATAAGTTCCTTCTTTATTGGGGAGCTGAATGTAGAAGTGGTGTTCCTCCTCTTTGAAATGCGTCAATTTAAGGGGCCTACTTTTCTTTTAATATTTTAGGCTAATTGGACTAGGATGAACCAAGGGACTTTAAAGGCTCCCACTAAGGTGTATTATGGTTATTCTGTGAGTCTTACCGACTCCATGTGTGCTGTCCGTGGACAGTTAGGTTTCATTCTCGATTTCGTCAAATTCCTTCCTTTCTCTAAATTTAAATTTTAGTCTTCTTGCCAATGAACAATCAGAAACAAACATTTATTCTCAAATATTTCTTGTTATCTGAAAATTGGTATAATTCTTCAGTGATTTATTTTTTAAGTTTATATATTTTTTAATCTGTTTCCTCAGACCTCCATAAACTCCATTTAGTTCCCAAGATGACTATAAACCATCAGCTTGGTGTCACAATCAAAACAGTTTCAGTTAAAAACCATGTTTCCTGTCACGCCATTTTCTCTGCAAGACCTGGTCTTAAAACTAGACACATGCCGAGTGGTCATCCACTTTCAGTATGCTGAAGTATGTGTGATCCTTAACTTGTTGGTGAATTACATGTAAATATAAAACCTTGAGAGAGACTAAGATGATCCGTAAAGTTTGTTGGTAATAGGACAAGTTTTGCTTCTAAATGTGTAACCTCTGCAGAAGGGTCTCACTTAAGTGGAACATTGACAGATTGATTGATGAATCTATGGATGGATGGATTGATTGATGAAATATAATTTAATACCCTAGAATCCCAGTTTTCTCCAAGGTAATTTCCCTCCTCTATGTTTAAAAAACGGACTGACTGCTGACTCACTGTTTGTAGATCTAAATACGGTCTATTTAGGAAGAAAAAACTTGAACTTGTCTGCCCGTATGTTAACTTGCTGTATTCATCTTTAGTCTTCGTAATAAAAAACCCTCCAGGATGCACATTCACACTAAGCCCTGCCGGAGATGGTAAAACTACCAGCAGGGTCTGCTGATGGCTTTACCTTCAAGGCCTCCCGGATAGAGGGGAAGTCCTTAATCCAAGTGTGCAGTTCCATGCTGACAGCTCATTATGATTCTTTTTTCATTCTCTCATGAGGTTTTCCAGCCGTGGGAAGAACCGAGGCCAGACTCGGACTGTGCTGAAAGGATTACATAATTCTTTTTGCATGGTACTCCTTAAAGTGGTGGGCTGCTGGGGATTGCTGTTTTGTAAATGTCTTGAAATAATTCATTTTATTTGTGAATGTCTTTGAGAACAACAGTTTGAAAGAGCTGCAGCATCATGCCCAGTGACAATGAACAGCAACCGAACTTTTGGTTCTATATGTAAATTTTAATACACTTTCTAGGTTTGTAGGCAAACGAAACCGCATCAAGTAAAAAAGTCACCGAAAATGTGCAAAAATTTTTAGAAACATTGAAAGTTTAAACAATATGAGTAAACCATACCAATACATAGAAAGGCTGTATACAAACTTCCCCTTAATGTTTTCTTATAACTAGCTAATAATGAGTAGCAATAAAAAAAAACAGGCAAATATACGACTGTCACTAAAATGTTGGATTTCTGAAGGATCCTTATTTTTGTAAAAAAAAAAAAAAAAGGAAAGAAAAACACCTTATCAGTCTAGTAATAAACATAGCATTATGTCATCCCACTCAAATATTTTTAGACCGTCCATGGATTCACTTATTTTCCATTGAACAGAAGTTCAATTTATTAATGGAAATTCACAGATGTTTTTGATAGAGCATATAGAAAATATTCAAGAGAAAATGCATCTTAGGATGCTTCGAATACCTGGGTGCAATGTTGCGTGACAGGCTGTCCCAAAAGCACAGGTCAGTTCAGCTAAATGTTGTAACTCATTGTACATATTACCCCAGATTACTCTGAGAGATGTTGACATGTCGAATCGCACGTACTACTGAAGTTCTGTGATGCGTCTGATTAGGTATGTTGTTGTTGTAGAACAATCTCATTAAGGAGATGCTAAACATTGTCTATAACTTTCTATTTTTTTTCATTAAGAATCCTAAGAAAAATTCTGTAAGGCACTGCTAATTTAGGTTAAAGTTGGCAATTGTCTGTGATAAGGACTTATGAAATAAACTGTTAAACATATATTTTCTGTTGGAATACAGAAAATCACCTTAAAAATGAATGTTACTAGGAAAAATGATCAGCATTTAGACTACCGGAGCTGCTCCATAAGTATTTTCCTGGAAACTAAAGCGAATTGTTGGCTTTGCCTCGGACTCCTTCTGGCTGACTGCCTTTGTTTCCAATCCTTCCTCATCACTCTTCCCCTACTGATTCTGAAGTTTCAGACTTTACAGCTTGGTCTAATTAATAGCTCACTATCAAATATTACCATTAGAAGAAGACCAATAGTTGCTGTCAGTCCTTAGACACGGGAAAATCAACCCTACTTCGAGAAGCTTAAACTGCAATCTCTGCATTTCTTATATTGTGAATTTATTTTGTCTTCCTGATTTTTCTTTTAATTTATCACTGCTGGCACTGAGTGACAAGGTAATTTTAATTTGAAAGGTAACATAATTGAGGTTCTGCCTGAGTCATATCCAGCACTGGGAAGCCAAAAGCACTAATGTAAAAAGTTAAGGAAGGAAAACTTTTTTATTGCTCTGTAGCAAAGAGTAGAATCATTTTGAACATCAAAACACTTTGTCCCGGACAAAAAGGTGAATACATAGTATGAGTGACTTATTTATCTATTTATCTTTGGGTCTAAGCAACTTGATGAGATAGTTATGGTATAATATTGAAAAACAGGACTTAAACTTTGTTTTATTTGCTGTCTTTATGCAAAATTTACTTTGCCACAAAATAAATTGAAATTATACTGCATAAATGTTTTCATCAATAAAAACATAAAGAACCAAAAAGCATTATCTGCACTGACAGCATCACCAATGTACAAATACAGTAATATACTACAAGAGCATATTAATGAAACAGAATCGCATTGAATTGCTTTTATTATCACATAAATGTCATAAAATTTCCACTTGTAGAAAAATTACTTTCAGGCCAATTTAAGAAACAACAAACAAGGAGACATAAACGGCGGGAAAGTTTCCTGGGCTGTAGACGTGAGTGGCACTACCTAAGGTTTATTCCAGAAAAGAAACCTGATGACCAAAAAAATATTATAATAACAATAGGACAGTTCAAATAATTTTGGATGGAGTAAAAAAAGGGTTGTTGCAGCAACAATCACATTTTTTTGTGTGTAATACATTTTCTACACCACCTGAACTTTTTTAGGTTGTCTTTGTTCATGAAAACACATAATTGGCTGTTGGTGAGCCTGTAACATTGAACACCTACTTGCCATCACTCTAATCCATGATTAGCCGATTTTAATATTCTTGGAAGACAAAATATTTACAAACAAACAAAAACAAAGAAGCAACCTTCAGTGAACTTTATTGGAATTACATCTCAAAAATACGCATAACAGTCAAGAGATGCTTTTTAAAATAAAATAAAACTAGGTAATGTATGACTGTCCATGCAGGTTTAGTGCTAAAAGGTCAAATTCAATGAACATAATGCAACAAGTACAATATATACCAATTGCAATTGATTTAAATGAATGTAGTGTTTGTGTTAAAAAACCTGATAAAAATAAGTATTTAAATAAAGGCCAGTTGGGACAAATGATTGATGAACTTACCCAATTACTCAATTACCCAATAAGATATTAATACAGATTTGTCTCTAATCTTAACAAATAATATATATTTTTTAAATTGATGTGATCAGCACTATACAAATAAAGACTGAGACATTTTCCTCTCAAAATAATATTTCAGCACACAACAGGTATATATTGCAAATTCTATTTATGTGGACTCCTTGACCTAAGAGCCACATAAACAGCTTTTGCATGCTAGACTTTGTCCATGGACCTTGAGTTTGACAAATGTGCTATAGATCATTGATTACAGTTGAAAAATTGGAAAACTGTGGTGTTATAGAAATATCAAATTGTTAGATAAAAGGTTACCTAAATCAATATCATATCAGTAGAAATAAATAATGTAGATTCAGATTTACTGAAGGTTACCTGGGTGGTACCACAAGCATCAGTACTTGGTCCAGGACTTTTTTTTTTTTACTTCATATAAATCAAAGGTAATCTATCAAATAAGTCATTACCATTTTGTTAATTATTTACAACAGTTTCTGAACAGGATGGATGACAAATTCTCTGTAATTTCCCTTCAGCAATTTTCTAATTATAATTCTAAATAGATGCGATACAAGAATAACGAACCTGTAGAACTTCCTTGCATACTGAGGTTAGTCATTTGATTTAGGTGTGTGTAGGTGTAAAATTTTTACAACTTTAGTTTTGACCTGACAGCGATACAATCTCCTACACAGAACAACATTGTTTACCAATAACTAAATTCTAATGTCAATCAATGTCACTTTTAAAGCAAAGCTTTCATACTTTTAAGTTTGACATCTTTTTTTGGCCACTAAGCTATTGTGCCATTTCAATAAAGGTGATGTAGAAGTACCCTAAAATTTAAGAAATGTCTGTTCTTACCAGCACTCTGTATCTCCATCATGTTTTACATAAACATTTTGTAACATCTTGCACTAAAAAACATCCTTCAATTCTCCTGGCTTGTAGAAGTGGAACAAATAAAGGAATGCAGTCACATAGGTAAAAGATCGCCCAATATTAAATCCACATTGGAAGTCATAGGAATATTGCTATATAATGTGGTGCAAATATCATGTGCTGTTGGTTTTTCTTCAACACGTTTGTCCTGTTTTGACAAATATCCGGAGTAAAAACAATTTCGGTTCCCCTACAAAAAAGGTAACTTTTGCGTGTGTTTGACGACCTGAGTGGGTATTCTCACAAAAGTCTACTTGCACAGAGCTTTAACTCGTTCAGACTCAAATTCATATGGTTCAATGTTTTGCCTTGATACACTATGAAATGACTCTGACATTTCCTTCCAGCTATTTTACACAAAAATCCACAGAACACACAGAACAATGCAAAAAAAAAGCAGTGTATCCTTGAAGGTCTTTCTTGAAGCTGAATCAACGCTCTCCTTTCTTTTTAAAAAATGCACAATTTAGATGTAGATTCTGCAGCTCTTCTGAAAACATTTCAGTTCCCTGGCCGGTCCTATTCATTGTATTTCCCCGAGATAAATGCGAAGAGGCCGGCTTTGTTGCCGCATGTTTTATCTTCGACAAATTCCTCCAAATGCTGAGAGCTGTTTATTAAAGTGACAATGATCAATAATGACTGATGTTGTAATTACAGGCCATTGCAGAGCAGTTTGACATTCCATTTTAAGTAGGCAGAGGAAGAAAAGGCAAAAAGCAGCTCCATCAAGAGCTCGTTCGTCTCCTACAGCATTTCATTCTCAGATTAATCTTCATTTTCAGAACAGATCCGTCTCTGTAATGCACTTTTATCATTGCTCACTGTTATTCTGTGTTGTGCTAGAAAACAAAAAAGCCAGCAACTGAACTTGAAACCATTCTTCTTTAGAAGTCGGTTGAAAAGTGAATAATGCATGAAAGTTGCTCTGTTGCATTTTCTTAAATCCGATTCGCTCTTTTTTTCTCTGGTATTTCTGTATGTTTGTTTTTATTCTAAGGATTAACTTCTATTTGCTAGTGCCTTTGCTGTTGCCATCAAGGAAAGGCACTACTTTCTTGACATACAGTAGGAGGGTACTGTGCAGTTAAATGCTGCAAAGAAACAATTACTTACCAATAAGACTAAAACAGTAAAGCATAAGATTAGACGTGGCACCATAATAATTCTACCTTAGCAGTTATAACATTTAAAATTCTCCCAAAATGGGATTTTTACATATTAAAAACTATGCATAAAGTCCCTAGTCAAGAAACAAATACAAGTCCAAAATTTACTCTGGCGTAGTGGAACCACTATGTTTCCATTAAAGAATGATGAACAGTATCCAAACATGTCATGCATCAACTCAAAGTGTATTTATCCATATTTAGACTAATGTGTGCATTAGAGTACATGACACAGGCAATGTGCACATCTGTGCTTGTAACACTAATCCCAAACATCATATGGAGGTTTGGAGGCTCTTGTTTAAAAACAGATGTCTGAAAAATGTTTATCTGCTCAAGTCTTAGATAAATGAGCGATAAAACATATTTCACTAGAGCACCCACCGCCACAAGCGCCACACTGGTTTCAAAGTGTTATCAAAACAAATTGCAATGCACACAATAAGCAAATCTGTGTTGTGTTGTCCAAATGTAGCTTTGCTTTCGAACCGTTACATTGCGGTAAACAAAGGGTTATAATAAATAAGCATAATGCAAGCAAAACTTTTAAGAAAAGGTCTGAAAATCATGAAGGGAAAAAAAAGAAGATAGAGCAACCAAAGATAATCATCTTTGCTGAAGTCTAAAACCAGCTTAAAGCAAAACTAAGTAATTTTTCTACCTTTATAAAACATTTTCATAACTTTTGTGATTACACGTTGACTTAGTTTATTGATTGACACCTCTGTCATGGCCCGAGGGGGTCCCAATTGCTTTATCCGTCACTAATCAACTTTGAGGAGGAGGGCAGGAACCCTGCCACACAAAAAAACAAAAAATCTGCTGACTGCTTTATGGCATACGTCACTTACCCAGTTTCTTCTTTTCAACATCATCATATGACATTGTTTCACCACAATTATATCCATCACCTCATCGCTATTTATCCTTCACAAAGCCACTGGAAACAGAAATGCACTTCAATCCAATTGCAGGCAACTGGGAGATCAGCATTTTATGATGCTATGCGCTGGTCATCATTGGAAATGCAGTCTTCCTTCAAGCAAAACAATACCGCTTTTGTCCGCCGGCTGCCAAAATCAAAGTAAACATATTGAGGAGCAGATGAAAGCTGCCACTTTTGATGTAATTGAAGGAAATTGCATGAAAAGGCTAAATAATCGGAAAAACTGAATGGGAATGTTGTGGAAGTGGGTTTCAACCCTTTACTTCCTCCAGGTCCGTTCTATCCAGTTCCGAGACCCAACCAGTAAAACCAGCAAAGTATTTACCTTAAAAAAATAATGAGAAATGGTTAAGTATAAAAATCATGATTTAATATAAAAGCAATCACTGTACAATTATGCCAATGGAACAGATACAGAGTGACATTCACCATCGGTACCGGACTCCACTTAGCACATCATAAGGATGAACCAAATGAAGCAAAGAATGGAGTGCGAGTCCTGCTTTTATCTATTCCTCACTCCTAACCCTCCTAAAGCGTGTCATCCTCTTGTATCAGTTTATCCTTGACTATGTGTTGCGTCTATGTGATCAGCAGTTATGTTGTGTAAGCTGTAGCACTGAGCGGTGCAGCAGATAAACAACAAGGGCAGATATAGACTAAATCCAGCAAAGAGATTATTAGAAAAGGTCACAGAATAATACATACAAAATCATACATCCATAACAGGAATAAGAACAAAAAAGCAGCTACGTAACAGCTAGTGAAACAGTCTTACAACCCTACATTTGCATTGCAGAAATAATCAACCACTTTTATATCAATCAATCAAAATCAAAAATACTTTAATCCCAAAGGAAAATTAAATAGCTGGTAAATTTTTTTCCAACAGTATAGCTTTTAGAAACTTTTTTTTTTTCTATTGAAACTTCTATACAGTAGTTTTGTATAAATATGAACACAAGACGTACACAGGGAGAGGCTTAGGAAGCTTTGCGCTTTGTTAAAGCTTGACCATAGTGTGTGACATGAATAAAAGTCACACACTGCTCTCTGAATCCAAGCCTGACATCCTAATCTTCTTTTTTTTAGGTTTCAATGCAATGCAATTTCATTTCTGGTTTTAGTAAACAAATAGTACTTTATGCTGCACATAAAACATAGGCCTTATATGCTTGTTATTTTGGGAACTACACATCTTTTGCATTTCATTACTTGAAACCCCACTGTGGAATACAGGGTTCACTACTGACTCCCACATTTAGCTCAGAGTATGCTGCTTCTTTCATCTAAAAATGTACATTAGCATGCACCTATGGGTCTTACTGACTGTTACACACCAATAGAATAAATGAAATTCAGTAGTAAAGCTGATTTATAACACAGACCTTGTTGACACTGAGCCCTTACTATAGAAACACATCTTTATAAAACAGAATTTGATTCTTTTCCTAAAGAATAAGCAAAGGTTCACATAAGATGGATGCTTTGTAAGGGGAAGCTCCTGCTATTGTGTGTTCTAGTGATATGTAGTGATTTACTTAGAGACATAACAAAACTGGGCTACCACTATTATTATTTTTCTGGTCTTTCCATGCTGCTGTAGTTAAAGATGTCTGGTGAGAATATCTGCGCTAGATAGAGAAACTCACATGCACTAATGCATAGCCTGATTGCTGAACTGGGAGACTGAGGGCAGCAGTTCCCATCCCAGTATGTGAGATAACCACACATGATTAGCCACTGTTGTTAGTCTGAAGAACAGGTCTGCACTGACTTCATGTCATTTGATGTGATTTAAGCCTAAACATCTATGTAAGCATCCTCTAATACAGAGGACTAGTAATGAAATATGACTTCAAATTTAAATCTGAAATGGCTTTGAACAATTATGACGTTAACTGCCCTTTGTATCGAACTTGTATGATATCACCCTTAAGGCCAGTGAGGGCCCTTTTCCAACAAACTGGTTCCAGTCCTGGTTCGGCGCTACAGCCAGAGTTAGCAGTTTGTGTTTCCACTGACCAAACTGGTTCCAAACATCAGCGACCGGGGGCGGGGCAACGTAACAGCTATTACCCGGTAAACAGGAAAAGAGCAGGAGTTTTTAAACAACCCTGGAGTTGCTTGTGCGACAAAAGAAACAAAATGGACCTGAAGTCAAAGCAGCAGTGGTCAGTGGAGGAGACAAACCTGCTGATCACAATGTGGACCTCCACCGAACTGCAAAAAAACTTGAGGGGGCTTCAAGGACCAAACCGGTGTTCCAATACATCCAGCGAGAGATGCTGCGGGAGGGTCTGAGCGCAGTGGTGAGCAAATTATTAACAAGCTTAAAAAGATTTGTTGGGTCTTGTGGCGGCTGGATTTGATGCTAAATCTACTGGGTAATGGTGACGTAAGCATATGCATGGAGCGACGTAATCATGTAGCTTTCCGGCCAGCACCAGTGTGTGGAAAAACAAAAGGTTCTTTATCGGTTCGCACTTGGAACCAGCCGCGAACTAGCTCTAGCACCAACTCAGAACCAGCCCTTGTAGGAAAAGGGGTGTAAGTCAATTAAATTGCCCCTCAGAACCAGCAGTCTCCACCCACATTGCTGCTTTCTCGCAATTGCAAGGTTTTGTAATCCTTAATTTTTTTAAATCTGACAAACCTTAAATTTACAGAGAAATATCAATAATATACAATCTACACAAAACACATCATTTTCTTTTTTAGCCATATTTATTGGATATATATATATTAGATTAACAAGGACATGTGCAACAACCACCCCAGACAAGTTCAATTGAATTATTTACGGTAAGATTCATTTTTAGAGGTATATTCTAACAAATTGGAAAAATATAAGGCAACTGTAATTTCTCACAGTATTTATATTGTACTGTAAAACTCATACTGAACATATTTATTTCTCACAGGTTAGTGAATTTCAGGCATTTAAAAAAAATGGTTGTTGCTGGTTCAACAAATCTAAATGATATGATGCTTCATTAACAGGACATATATATAACTCTGTGTGTGAGGAATTTATGGGTTCTGTCAGTGTGAGTTTTCTTTCAGCCACTTCTCCAGTTTGCCACAGGGGGTCATCAGTGCTCCTCCTCTGCTGGAGCTCCTTCCACCCCAGGTGCGCCTGGTTGGCGCTGATGAGCTGGGCCAGTATAAGAGGAGTGGTGGATCAGCTACTTGTTGCCTGAGTGTTTGTTTACTCCCGGTAAAACCTAGTCTCAGTGACAAACTCTAGTATCGCTAGCCTTTTTGAATGCTTCTCTTTGTATCTCTTGTACCTCACCTCCTTCTACAGATGTGTGGTGGAGAGCGTACTGTGCTCTAGCATCAACGTGTGGCATGGAAGCTGCTCTGCTGCAGACAGGAAAGCTCTGCAGAGAGTAGTGAAGGCAGCACAGAGGACTGTTGGAGTCAGCCTCCCCAGCACCACAGACATATACACCTCCAGATGCAGGAAGAGGGCCTCCGGCATCATGAAGGATCCCACCCACCCAGCACACTCACTTTTTGTCCCGCTTCTCTCAGGCAGGAGGCTGCGGAGCATAGGTGCAAAACCACCAGACTGAGAAACAGCTTCATTCCTGAAGCTGTGAGACTCTCAAACTCACGCAAGGACAATCAAAAAAAAACAACAAAAAAAAAATACTTTCTCATTTAACCGGCACTGTTCACTTTAATATCACACTTTAAAATGTCACTTTAATATGTCACTTTAATACGTCACTTTATTAACCATCCATCCTGCTACAGCAAATTTTGCACTCAAAATTTTCATTGCTGCTATGTCCGAAGTCCCATATTGTAAATTTTGTGTTGTCAAAATCCTTTTCTCTTATATTTATTTGTTTTAGTATATTATTCTTATTTTGTAGCTTTTTTTAAATTGCTCTCAGGGTGTAAACTGGACCATGGGATTAGAATTTCGTCCCACCTCATGTACCACATGTGATGTGATGACAAATAAAATTCCTTGATTCCTTGTTGCTTCTAGTTTTGTAAAGATTTGTGATTTGCTACTTTGTTTTTCCCACGCCTCTAACCACAGTTTTGTTTACCTCAGGTTTTCCTTCAACTCCAGAACTCAAATCTTCTTGAAGATCCTCTCTGGTTTCCGTCGCCATCTGGTTCCAACTCCTCTTTTTTTTGTTTACCTTGATGACATCCTTATTTTTTCCAAAGATCCCCCAAAACACCGATACCACGTCCGTCAAGTCCTCCAATGCCTTCTTCAGAACCGCCTCTACATTAAAGCCAAGAAATGCGAGTTCCACCAGACATCCATCACATTTCTCGGCTACATCTTCGAGGGCGGGCAGATCCGAGCAGACCCCACCAAGGTTCAAGTAGTCACAGAATGGCCCACTCCTGACTCATGACGACAGCTAGAACGTTTCCTAGGT
Source organism: Orestias chungarensis (assembly GCA_032876305.1). Lineage (NCBI taxonomy): Eukaryota > Metazoa > Chordata > Actinopteri > Cyprinodontiformes > Cyprinodontidae > Orestias > Orestias chungarensis. The sequence continues at coordinate 701,779 of JAVLVB010000439.1, read as the reverse complement.
TTTGCCAATTTTTACCGCCGTTTCATAAATAACTATAGTCAGACCGTTTCCCCCCTCACAGCCCTAACTTCAGTAAAAAGAACCTTCTTCTCGACCCCCGAAGCAGAACAAGCCTTTCTAAAAATCAAGACCCTTTTTCCCGAGCCCCAGTTTTAGTTCAACCGGATCCCTCTCGACAGTTTACCTTAGAGGTTGATGCCTCCGACCTGGGAGTGGGAGCCATCTTCTCCCAGAGATCGGAGGAGGACAATAAGCTTCATCCATGTGCCTTCTTCTTCCGACGTCTATCCCCTGCCGAGCGCAACTACGACGTGGGAGACCAAGAGCTTCTAGCAATTAAACTTGCATTAGAAGAATGGCGTCATTGGCTGGAGGGTCCTAACCATCCAGTGCTGGTTTGGGCCGACCATCACAACCTAGAATATATCAAGTCTGCAAAAACGTCTAAATCCCCGACAGTCTCGCTGGTCTCTGTTTTTCTCCCAGTTTAACCTCTCCATATCTTTCAGGCAAGGATCCAAAAACGTCAAGCCCGATGCCTTCTCCCGCCAGTTCTCTCCTGATGATTCTCACCCTGCTCCAGCTCCCATAATCTCTCCAGACTGCATGGTTGGCTCGGTATCCTGGGAGATCGAAGGCATCGTCCAAAACGCCCTCCTCCATGAACCTGACCCTCGGACCATTCCCCAGAGGAGTATGTATGTACCATCTTCCTCCGTTCACAAGTCATTCACTGGTTCCACACTTCTCGCCTCTCCTGTCACCCTGGTTCCAGTCGGACCATAGCTCTGATCTCCCGTACGTTCTGGTGGCCAAACCTCCACAAAGATGTCATCGATTACGTTCAAGCCTGTTCCATCTGGTCACGAAATAAGACCGGCAATAAACCCCCCTCGGGCCTTTTACAGCCCCTCGAGATCCCAAAACGTCCCTGGTCCCACATCGCTGCTGATTTCATCACTGGCCTTCCATCCACTCAAGGTATGACCACCATTCTCACCATCGTAGACCGTTTCTCCAAAGCATGCCATCTCATTCCCCTCCGCAAGTTACCCTCTGCCTTCCAGACTGCCCGACTCATGGTAACACATGTCTTCCGGCTACACGGCATACCCGTAGATATCCTGTCTGACCGTGGCCCCCAGTTTGCTTATCAAGTCTGGAAGCATTTCTGTACAGCCCTGGGGGCCAAGACCAGTCTCACTTCTGGTTACCACCCGCAGTGTAACTGTCAGACAGAGCGATTTAACCAGGAGGTCAAGGCAGCTCTCCGGTGTCTTACTTCCACCCATCAGACCGACTGGAACCAGCACCTTCCCTGGGTTGAGTATGCCCACAATTCACACATCTCTGCTGCCACTGGTTTGTCTCCCTTCTAGATCTCTGTAGGATACCAGCCACAACTGTTCCCCGCTGATGAGAGGGATATCTCTGTGACTTCCGTTCACCATCACATTTGCCGCTTTCGAAACATCTGGAAGGAGACCATCTCGGCCCTACAACGATCCTCAGCCCAAAACAAGAAATATGCTGACCGGAGACGCACACCGGCTCCCACCTACTCTCCTGGTCAGCAGGTTTGGCTCTCGTCCCGAGATATCCCCCTGAAGTCCGTCTCTCGCAAGCTTTCGCCTCGTTTCATCTGCCCCTATACCATTGAATCCATCATTAAACCGTCCTCTGTTCGTCTCCATCTCCCTTCGTCACTCCGTATCCATCCCACCTTCCATGTTTCCCAAATAAAGCCGGTCCGAACCAGTACCTTGTGCCCTCCAGCCGACACCCCTCAACCCGCCCGTATCGTTGATGGGCACCCGGCTTATGATGTCCGGAGGATCGTGGCTTCCCGTCGACGAGGTCGAGGTCATCAATACCTCGTCGATTGGGAGGGCTACGGTCCCGAGGAGCGTAGCTGGGTGCCCCGCTCCTTCATCCTCGATCCCAGCCTGATTGAGGACTTCGAGGCCTCTTCCTCATCCTCTGGACCGCCAGGTGGCGGTCCTTGAGGGGGGGTGGGTACTGTCAGTGTGAGTTTTCTTTCAGCCAATTCTCCAGTTTGCCACAGGGGGTCTCCAGTGCTCCTCCTCTGTTGGAGCTCCTTCCACACCAGGTGCGCCTGGTTGGCGCTGATGAGCTGGGACAGTATAAGAGTGGTGGATCGGTGTTTTTTTTACTCCCAGTAAAATCTAGTCATATTGCCAAACTCTAGTGTCTCTAGCCTTTTTTAATGCTTCTCTTTGTATCTCTTGTTGCTTGTAGTTTTGTAAAAAAATGTGGATTTGCTACTTTGTTTTTCCCACGCCTGTAACCACAGTTGTGTTTACCTCAGGTATTCCTTCAACTCCAGAACTCAAATCATCTTCAAGATCCTCTCTGGTTTCCCTCCCCATCTGGTTCCCACTCATCTTGGCTCAGCTCGGTCTGCCGCTCCAGCATACTCCATAAGCTGCACTACCCCCTGGACTACAGCTACACTGACTCCGCTGAGAGAAACTCACCACTCACTCCCCCCTGGCGACAACAGTTCACTCTATCCAAGTAAGCTCGTTCCCTTCATTTTTCCTCACCCGATTTGCTGTTTTCTCACCTTACATGTCCTCACCTTCAGAGGCTCCCGGTCTCCCACGTCGTAGACGTTCTCAGCTCCCTGCCGTTTTCTGCCGACCTGCTGTTTCCCGTTCCTCGCCTCTCGTTGCTGTTTCCCGTTCCTCGCCACTCGTTGGTGTTTAGCCCGTTGCTGCCACCGCCGCATTCCCTTCCCCACATCATTCTAAATAAAAATCTTTGTAAATATCTCCTGAGAGTTCTCATTTCATGTGGGTCAGAAGCTTAAATAAAATGACAGGTTCCAGTTTATTCTTTTAGATTACTGACATGAACGAAAGTTTAATAACGTTTTTATTTATTCAATTGTGCCTGTTGTTAATCATGATATGGACAATTATGTTTTGTTATTTTTTAATGCTTGTCATTTTTAATGGTTAATGTCTTTAAAAAATTACGACAAGCAGCATGCTATTAAATTTCATCAAAAAAATTGAAGGAATTTAGGATGTAATGTTATATGAATAGTGGTTTCCTGTACCTATTTCCTGTCCCTGTCCCTTTCACATATTTTCTGCATTTGTGTTATTCTACTTTTCAACAAGGACTTACCTTTTCACTTTAAAGCTTTGACAAGAAAAATGTCCTATGTAAATCATCTCTTTTAGAAATATACCATTGATCTTATAGGAAGGCTTTCTAATGATCTCCAGTTGTTAATCATCAATGCCAACAGCGACCTTTGACCTACGGTGGTTCATCAAAACTCTACGTGCTCCGCCTCCGTGGGATCGAAGCGTGTGTTGGTGTATTGATCTCCAGTGAGGTTTCGCTCCAAAGCCTCATCCCACTCACATCATCCTCACACATTTACAAGTTTTCATCTGGAAAATAACTTTTAAAATGCGATTCATGATCCCCTGCTGTCGAGGTCGTCACAGTTCTACCTTTCCAGGAGCAACCGATGAACTTTGCGCCGTCGTTTGATAATGAAGCCACAGATTTTTCACAGTGCACCTTTTAGTTTGTCTGCTGTTGTTGGCAGCAAAAGAAATGCTCTCCCTGTAATTAGGCTCAGCAGCAAAAGACATTTTCCCGCCCGTATCTTGCCAATTATCTCACATTCAGAGCAAAACATGCTTGTATGTATGTGTATGAGCTTCTATCAGTGGTCCTGCTATGCTGCTGAGCTTCATATCAGTCATTAGGAACAAAAACATTGATTGAATGGAAATTGCATTTCAGTCATTACTTGACTGTACTGAGACCTTTTGGCTCTGTTAACTAATCAGCGAATTGCTAATTTAAATTTCAGATGGCGGTGTCTCTCAGTGAGTGAGGGAGGTTTAATTTCTTTTTTTCAAAAGAAACACAAGCACGAAATTGAGGTATGTATGTGTGTACTTAAACAGACTATAAAACCTGATATGCAAATTTGAAATTAGGCTATTATTTTACATGATATAGCAGTGTTTGTGTGTTGCCATGAGGTTCTTGTTGAAGTTCTTTTTTCATATTCTTCCTTTCGTATTTTGTTTATTTCCATGTGTCCCGTCTTTGCAATTAAGCCTTTTAAATATGGAAGTCTGGCTGCCTACCCCAACAAAAACATTAAAACCAGCAGATTTTAGGCTTAATGGTTTAGATTGTATGCCTGGCACCCTTTCAAAATAATTTTTCTTCAAACTGTCCGGTGGAACTACTAAACAAAGCCCTGAAACTTCCTAGCTAAACGCTGAGAGAGCTCGACAACCACCCCACAATTTATGGGCTCTATTTGTTTTGCAACAGTCTCCTGATAACCAGTCAAACTCCAACAAATCATATCAAATTTTTTTGACATGTTTTCAGCAAACCGGTTAAAGCATGCTTCATTGGACTTTATATTTAATCTTGCAGGTACAGAAATTACAAAATAGTAGTTCTTCTTTCTTCATAAATGTCTCCTTCCAGAAAGGTTTTTTTTTTTTTTAGCAATTGGGTTGTAGGCTGGTCTCTTGGATAGAGCTGTTGATATGAGGAAGAGATGAGGTCCATCTAATTGCCAAATTGTTATTCAGCTCTTCATTCACTGACAATGGCATTTGCAACAGTCTTGCTGCAGCTAGGGCCCATTGATGCTCCCAACGAGTCATCTATAGAAACAGAGTAATTATTCTCCTGCTCAAGTTTCGAACCTGTGACTATATTAATCAAAGTAACCACCGCTTTATAAACTCAGTCCCAGTTCACCAGTGGTGGGTTCTCCTAAGGGACAAATTAACATGTACGGTACGATCAACAAACTTGCTAAGATCGTTGTGGTTTAACTATTGTTTATCAAGATTTCTCGGGTTTTTTTTGGGGGGGTAGTGGGGTCGGGCAGAGTCTTACTCATTTAGTTTGTAGTGCTTAGACCACAAACAGTGTGGAGATATTATAAAAACAAAAACAATATGCATTGGTTTGTTGCCCAAACTCATAGAAGAGCACAGTATTTTACTTAAACAACTGTTTTACAGAAAAGCCATCATTCTCAGTGCTTCACCTCACACACAAGCAGTTCTTTGCGTTTATCTAGATGTCCAACAAGCTGTGAATGTGCATTCTTCTGGTCAAGTTTTACTGTACCACAAACACGGCCAGATAAAGCCGCAGCGCCAATGTATGCTTACACAGTCAACACAACAGGATTGTTCGTGTTTGTCTTGTTGGAGGAAAGAAATTAGAAGAGATAAGGAGCTGGAATCCCCCTGTTTGCCTGTGTCTGTATCGCACCAGCCTGACTGCATTCACATGTTGTATCTGCAAAAGTCAGAATGTACAAATTCTTGGAGTGTCATAGTACAACCTTTGATATTTTAAAACTGGATGTATTCATTGTACTCAGCGAAGACTTTTTAAAAAAAATCACACCTATAAAATAATTTCTTTAACTTATCATGATGTTTTCTAGCACTTCAGTGTTTTTTTTCATCTTGGTGCAGTTGTGTTGTCAAACGTTGTCAAAGCTCTAAACGTTGGCTATTTTCTGAAAACAGTTAAATGAACATGCCTGAAAGGGAGTTTACTTTCCTTTTTTAAATCAAGCAGACCATATGAAATGGAGCTTAAGGATAAGAGCACTAGGTTACTGCTTCTGCAGTAAGGGTACAGTATCTTTAGAGCTGCACAATTTCTATAGTTCTTTTTGAAATGAAAACTGTAGTCAGGTATTCAACATAGGATCGCAGAGGAGAGCAGAAGCATTGCCTGACCTGGAAAGCTTTCTGTCATGTAAAATTAAATGTTGCACAAAATATTTGTGTATCTGTTGTGATGATAGTTCCTCAAGTTAGTATTAATAAAGATTTTCCCACAGTTATTTAATCCTTTTACACCTGATAATAACAGCCACCTTTAATAATCTTTGTTTTGAAAAAGGTCTCAAGCATATACAGAAAATATAAAAATCAATATTTTTTTTAATCAAGAATATATTTATGTTAATTCTAGGAGCATACCTCATTCTCTATTGGAGCAAGTTCTGAAAAAGGGAGAGTTTAAGAAAAAAACACAACTATCCTTATTCCTAAAAATTGTCGATCAGCTGTCATGATGATTGCAAGATTCACTCAAATTTATCTGGGGCACAAATAAATAAATAAAAATTTGTTCTTTCATTCATAACCTCCCCCATTCTCTCTCTGCTGTTTTGTACTACTCTGCACCCAAGAAGGGCTTTTTTTTTCTGCCTCATTTGGGATTTTGGTTCAGGTATTTGAGGTTTTGTGATGTTACTAAGCTGGTTCTATTGCCTCAGTTATACACAACATCTGTCCAACAGTAAGAGCAAAACATATTTTAGCTATTATCCTAAACCAAAGCAAACAATTTTTCAACCATAACACTCTTTAACAAAAGTGAACAAAGAGAAAATAATTTAATACTCTACTTTTTTTTTTATTCCTATGACATGAAGTTGTGGGGACAATGCTAGTTAATACTAAACAGTCAAATCTAGTTATTTCTTTGTTATGTGAGTTTTAGGCATAACCTTAATTTACAAATGTTTTTTGTTTTTTTTAAGATATTCCTCACAAGGATGATGATGAAGTCTTTGTGGGAAAGACAAATAATCCAAATTGAAAAACATGTGAATGTCCCAGTAACTACTAAGAAATAAAAAAGAAAAAAGGTTCATGCATATGTGCTTCTCGGTCTCCCAAAGCAATGTCTTCTAAAGTTAGAAGACATATGTTTATTTATTGGCATAGATATGGAATTTTAAAACTTTCATGGGGGATGGATAATTCAGTGTCAATTTCTCATTCAAGAGAAACGGCATTTCTCAGCACTGTGAGCATTGACAGGCTGAAAACCTGTCACCGGCGCTCTTCCTGTAGGCTTACGCTCAACTGTTTTGAGTCAGACAAGACACCGGCTCCCTTGTCTTTCTGAGAGGCAGCGGAGCGTCCACTTCTATCTCACACACTGGCAAGCTTCCATCCAGCTATCTCATACCTTTCATTTTAGGGTTTATGAACTCTGATGCATGCAAGAGCGGGCACATACACAGGGGAAATAGGAAAGTGAAAACACTCATTCCTATTAGTATGGCAACTGCTTTCAATTTAGGCGATTTCATGCCTTTAGGGGCGAAAAAGTAGATGGTTGCATCTAAACTAATAAAGGAAGGAATCTGTCATTTCTAAAAGGAATGCTGTTTTCATATCTCTGCATAGCTGGAGTTGTTCTGGAAAAACAAATTTCACTTCAAGGATGTCACAGATATTAAGGTAAAAAAAAAAACGTAGTACTTTATTTCTGTAACAAATCTCTTTGAATAGAATGGTTTAACTGAAAATTATTATGAAAAATAAATGAAAGAAAGTTTTATATGTAGTTGAGTCTTTTTAAAGACTTCACTATATATAAAACAGCATTTTCCATGTTTAATTGGACAGAAATTTGAATTTAGGCATAAGGACCTTGCAAACATGCACACTCACATTTTCATAAAATCCTATTCAGTAACAGAATAGGCTCTAAGGATGTTGAGACAATCATGCTCCAACTTCCTATTCCAACATGAATGTGGGCAAGTCCACAAAGCAAAGTTGGAGTAAAACAACTATACAGGTCTACACAAAGATGAGTCTGCACTGAGAATAGAACATATTCACAAGAAGAACAAAGACTGTGAGACCAGGTGTTAACACTCTAGACTCTTTTTTAATAAATAATAAATATCAAGGAATCAAGGAATTTTTATTTGTGGTACATGAGGTGGGACGAAATTCTAATCCCCCGGTCCAGTTTACACCCTGATAGCAATTTAAAATAATATAATGAAATATAAGAACTATGCGAGAATAGGATTTGACTACTCAGAATCTACAATATGGACACAGAATCTACAATATGGGACTTCGGACATAGCAGCAATGAAAATTCGGAGTGCAAGTGACATATTAAGTGACATTTTAAAGTTACATTTTAAAGTGTGATATTAAAGTGAACGGTGCCGGTTAAATGAGAAACTGATTTCTAATTGTCCTTGCGTGTGTTTGAGAGTCTCACAGCTTCAGGAATGAAGCTGTTTCTCAGTCTGGTAGTTTTACACTTGATGCTCCGCAGCCTCCTGCCTGAGAGAAGCGGGACAAAAAGTGAGTGTGCTGGGTGGGTGGGATCCTTCATGATGCCGGAGGCCCTCTTCCTGCATCTGGAGGTGTAAATGTCTGTGGTGTTGGGGAGGCTGACTCCAACAGTTCTCTGTGCAGCCTTCACCACTCTCTGCAGAGCTTTCCTGTCTGCAGCAGAGCAGCTTCCATGCCACACGTTGATGCTGGAGCACAAGACGCTCTCAACCACACATCTGTAGAAGGAGGTGAGAACTGAGCCTACAGGGTCAAGCTCTTCTCAACCTCCTGAGGACGTACAGCCGCTGGTGCGCCTTCCTAACCAGAATGGAAGTGTTGTTGCTCCAGGTGAGGTTGTTACTCAGGTGTAAACCCAAGTACCTGTAGCTGTTGACCAATTCCAACGCAGATCCTCCCATGTGCAGGTGGAGGTGGGCATGCTTGCCCCTTCTGAAGTCCACAATCATCTCCTTGGTTTTCTTTACATTAATGCAGAGGTTGTTCTCTCTGCATCAACCCTCCAGGTGTTCCATCTCCTGCCTGTAGCTGGACTCATCCCTGTTTGTGATGCATCCAACCACTGCGGTGTCATTCGCAAACTTCACAAGATGACTGCCTGGGTGGATAGGCGAGCAGTCATATGTGAGCAGTGTGAACAGGAGGGGGCTCAGCACACAGCCCTGAGGGGAGCCAGTGCTGAGGGTGATGGTGGGGGAGGAGATGTTGTGAATCCTCACAGACTGCGGCCTGTTGGTCAGGAAGTCCAGGACCCAGTTGCAGATGGAAGAGCTCAGTCCAAGTGAGGAGAGTTTA